>OX442418.1:1209804-1318596 GCA_949361645.1 Spongilla lacustris
CTTCGATATTGTCGTTATCGTACCGTTCGAAATCGTCCGCGGAAGTACCGAACCAAAAGCGAAGAGCAGGCCTACAGCAGATTATCTCTGCCTACAGTAAATAGCGGTTAATAAGTTATTTTGCACGTTAAGTTGTTGTGTACATTATAGTGGTGGGTGGGGTCGTGGTTATAGACATCAATTTGCAATACATATCATCATTAACTACTTGTACTTACAGAACAGCTCGGTCTGGGCACGGCCAACTGACGAAAGAGTAGCACGTGATATTATGCGTTTTGGATTTGGGGTGTATCTCACTAACCATTCAAGGGAAGCGCGATTTGAAGGCCCTAAGCTCTGAAAAAATGATGAAAAATAAGTGCATTGATTACTCTCATATAATCCGGTGGCACCGAAGGAAAATATCATTTGGTTGGGAAAATATTGATGACTGAATAAGTAAATGAGATAAAATGAATGGACATTGGAAACCTTGCATAATTAATGTGGAAGTGCGGATATAGGTACCTACGGTGCGTTAAAGTACTCAAAATATGCTAAATAGTCCCCACATAGCAAATCCGAGAGCACCTAGTCAATATAATTTTTATTTCTGCAGTTAGCTGCAGTTTTCTGAATGCGTCCATACATTTTCTATAGACATTGAATTACGCAATGACCGAATACCGCGTAATCCTTTTGACCGCCAATTTCTCGATATGTTGAACTTGCAGAGAATAATCAATAGTGGGGGTGGGGAGGGGAGGGGGCTGGACCAATGGGGTTCTGCTTACATGTACATGTAAGGCCATTTGCAGTGAGGGCTAATACATGTAGTTCCACTGGTAGTGTTGGGAGGGGGCATGTGTGACTCGACTTCCCTTGGTACATGTACATGTAGTTCATGGCTGCCCTGAAATTGTGAGGGCTGCCAACTCCATTTGCAGGGAGAGGGTTAGTATAAGTATCTCTACTTGTACTGTGGAGGCTGACCCCATTGGTTAGTTGGTAGCTCCTGTGTAGGGTCTGATATGGGCGGGTGGTTCCATAGGTAGTGCGGGTTGGTGGCTCTGCATTGCATCTGTTGGTTTTGCAGGGCTGCTGTCTGGACTTGCAATGGCCCATATGTGGGGGGCGGGGCCGGTGGTGATTTAGCGGCTGTTTACTTCCTACAACCACCATCGTCAGTGGTACGACCGCCGTCACTACCGTTCTCGATCTCCCCATCCTCATCGAAAGTATCTTGAATATCTCGTCGTAACCGTACCGGCTCGAACTCGTCCGCCGATTGAACCTCTTACGAGCTTGTCTTCAGTGGACGTCGCTATGCATATCGTTTATCTACACAGATAATAACGAATATCAACTGTGACAGGGGCGATAGATTAAATACTTACCCAGCTAGCTAGCTAGCGCAGTATACATAGGTGTGGCTATAAGTTATCCAAGTCTCAGCCCACAGGAAGTAGTTGCATATTCATGTAATTTGGTATGGAAGCGGTTCACGCACGTACAACGGCGCAATTCGAGCGGGAAACGTGTACCAACTTTGCGCCGCTGTATCTCCGTAACGGATGACATAAAAATTAACGAACAGAACAAATCGATAGGTATATGACCTCTCTACCTACAAACCGAATTTGAAGCGAATTGATTACTCCTACCTAAAGTTATGGTGGGTTAGAACCCGGTGGGGTATCGAACGTTGCAATACTGGCACGGAGCAAGTGCAAGGCCCCAAAATGTATTTTACTATAGAGCAATGGTGTAGTATGATGTGTTGAAAATAGGAAGTTAATATCGTTTATCGTTCGGGAGTTATAGCGATTCAAACGCGAGGCATTTTTATAACTTTATATTTATATATGCGAAGTATCATTTTCTCGGAAACTGTCCCAATTATAAATATATATATAATTATAATTATATATATTATATAAATATATATATTATTATTATATTATAATATAAAATTAATATAATTATATATATATATAATGAATCACGCATGCGCACACTGTTTATAGATAGTCTATACATTACACTCCCTCCGTTTTAAGCTTCATGTATATCCATATTCATCTCTGAACCGCGGACTGGGGGAAAGCGTATCCATGTTGAGATTCGAGGTGCTATTGGAGGTGTAACCATTTGATCATTTCTTTCAGGACTACTCTGCTGCGAACGTTCTCCTTGTGTCTGCTGATCAGCTTGTGTTGCATTTTGAGGTTCCTCCCCTGGTTTCTCCACATTGTTCCCCTCTTCATTGGGACAACGTTCCTCTTCTTCTTCTAACGCACTAACTTCCCTTTTTCTTAAATGATCCACACGTCGACGACACAATTGGTCTTGAACGTTTACCGTGTAAGACACGATGCTGTGCCTTTGTATGATCACCCCCGGAAGCCAACTTTGCTGATTCCGTTGACCTTTCACCCATACCGCGTCCCCCACGTTAAATTCGCGTTCTTTCGTTTCCTTTATCATGTGATCGTTTCTGCCTGGCCTGCATGAGAAATGAGAATCACTTACTTTGGCCTCTGGATTGCTGCCAACCTGAGCATCATCGTTTTTACCGCTTTCGTGCTTTAGCAAATCCAGTCTTCCTCTCAGTCGTCGTCCAATTAACAATTCAGCTGGTGACATCCCTGTTGTCGAATGAGGTGTATTCCTATACGAAAACACAAATTGTTGCACTTTTCGGATTGGGTCCTTTTCTTTGTCTTGGTCCATGGCTCTAAAGGCATTTTTGAATGATTTTACGAAACGTTCAGCCTCACCGTTTGAGCTAGGATAGTAAGGTGCCATTATAGCATGCCTTATACCATTTGATTTATGTCTTGAATTGTTCACTTATAAACTGAGGGCCATTATCCGTCACTAACATTTCTGGAAGACCAAAACGCGCGAAGATGCTTCATCAGCGCCGTGATGATCGTACCACTCGTAACTTCCTTCAAATAAATATAACCTCAGGCCATTTAGACCTTGGCCACATCTTCCCAAAGAACGGGCCAGCAAAATCAATATGCAGGCGCTGCCATGGCCTCGACGGGTACTCCCATGGATGTAATGGTGCTAGTGGCACATTATCTCGCTGAAGATTGCATGATTCACATCCTCGCACCATTTGCTCGATTTCTCTGTCCATTCCTGGCCGCCACACATATTAGTCGAGCTAACGATTTCATCCTAACTATTCCCGGATGACTCTGATGCAACTCCTTTAGGACGAATCCTCTCGTTTTGGGAGGTATTACAACCCTGACCAGATAGCTAATCTCTTTGACTAAAATATGGTCTCAATTGATCGTCTGGCTTTGTTTCCTTGTCTTTCCACCCGTTTCTGGTAAACTCCAACACCTCCCTCAGTAATGCATCAGACATAGGCCCCCTCTCAACATCTCAGTTCTACTGATAGTAGATAACCTGCCAACTGCAGTTCCTGGAAGGCTAAGACACGCTCGTCATCCATATTTTCGTCCTCGACAGCTTCAGGTTGTTTCAAACCAGCCGACGGATATCTTGATAGCCCGTCAGCATTTCCATGCATGTTGCAATGTTGACTTGTATACTATATCATACTGATATCCAGCTAGATATATCGCCCACCTTTGTAAACGTCCCGCAATCACAGAAGATATCCCTGTTTTTGGTCCGAAGATTTTCAATAAAAATTTGCGACCGAAAAAGTATTGATGGAACTTCTTCAGCCCAAACATAATGCTGAGGGCCTCCTTTTCAATATGCGAATAATTTTGTTCAGTCTTCGCGACGGTACTACCTTTTCCTTTCAAATTTCATACACTTGTTCCCACACCATTTCTCTGTGTGAAAATCGATTTTTGTGATCTACACCTTTTCCGTGCCGTGGATACAACAATCGTTAACCCCGCGGGTTAGAAATCCACATTTATCCACGTGCGAGTGTTGAAAACGTGTCAAATTTGGAGTGTGCATAGTCCTGTAGCTATTGATTTGTTCTGTTCGTTAGTTTCTTAATCATCCGTTACGGAGATACAGTTGAGCAAACTACAGGCACATTTTCCCGCTTGATTCGCGCCAATGATATAATCACCGCCTTCCATTCACTGAGCGGGACGCGATTTGCCAAATCATTGGCGCGAATCAAGCGGGAAAATGTGCCCGTAGTTTGTTCAACTGTATCTCCGTAACGGATGATATAGAAATTAACGAACAGAACAAATCAATAGCTACAGGACTCCTCTATGTGCAAACCGAATTTGACGCGTTTTCAAATCTCGTAAGTGGAGAAATGAAGAATTCTAACCCGCGGGGTTAACGATTGTTGTATTCACGGCTCGGAAAATGTGTAGATCACAAAAATCGATTTTCACACAGAGAAATGGCGTGGGAACAAGTGTACGAAATTTGAAAGGAAAACGTAGTACTGTTACGAAGATGTGTTGTTTAGTACAACGTGCAATTTTTATAGTGATAAAATTATAACCCCACAAGCCCGATTTTGCTGGACACTCCCATATACGTATAATTATAATTATATGTATAGATCTACGCTTGATAAAATGCTCTGTGTAGGAGACCGTCAGCTGATCATGATAAAACAAACAGTTGTATTAATGTTTTGTTTTGAAAGATGAATGCTTTTAAAACTTCACATCCAAGGATGTACTCCGCGCGCGCATAATATCCATACCTGAATCATTAATTGTACATGGGTATGTACATGTACGAACGCGTGTAACCAATACACATTTTCAGCCGCTTCTGGAGGTGGACCTCGGGCGAAAAGTGGTCAGGCCATGGCCCGAATGTACAGCCCTGTTGATGGTCATCATGGGGAGGGTGCGGGAGAGGGGTACCCCTCCCACCCAGCCAGCTAGAGGAGTGCTGCCAGCTCCAGAAGCCAACCCACTTTGCATTTAAAGACGTTACAAAACTACATTATAGAATCAGTGCAATTCATTAAAAATTACGCATCAAAGATATTATCTTTGACAAAATCCACACACACAAGCCCGCATGCATGTTTAGCGTACCAAAAAAGTTCCTTTAGTAACGATCTCTTGACAAAATGAAAAACCCGTGCAAAAATTGACGGTTACGTGGTCTTAAATTTTTGCTGGGATGAGCAGAGATGCCAAGTAAAGTCTCACTGACGCATGACGGAAGTAGTCCCCCACACATTTCCCAGTATGTGATGAGGGCAAAGATGGTTTATACTCAGTTATAGCTTCATTAGAAACCGTTGTGCTCGCTATAGATATGTCTAATTAGCTGGAAAAACGAGGGGGGCTACTTCCGTTGTCGGAGGCATGGCTGTCCCCCTGGAAAAAGTGTCCCCCCGGACATTCATGCCTAGGCACGACTGTCCCCCCGGACACTGGTGCCTAGGAATGAATGTCCCCTCTAGGCATTATTGTCCCCCCATGCCGGACATTTTTTCCTAGGCACAGCTGTCCCCCCCCCCCCCCCCCCCCCCCCCCCCCCCTCTAGTTGGCCCATAGCCCG
This sequence comes from Spongilla lacustris, assembly GCA_949361645.1. Taxonomy (NCBI): domain Eukaryota; kingdom Metazoa; phylum Porifera; class Demospongiae; order Spongillida; family Spongillidae; genus Spongilla; species Spongilla lacustris. The sequence continues at coordinate 1,215,280 of OX442418.1, forward strand.
ACCTTCGCGTATTGGGTATCTAGCCTATACCTGGATTTGTACACATCTGATAGCGTATGTGGGCTATACTATTATCACATACAGCCCACATACGCTATTGGTACAAATCCAGGTATACCCGACATTCCAATACGCGAAGGTACGGTCGGGCTACGCCCAACTAGCCCCCCTCCACGTTTTCTCGTTTATCATAAACGTTCAACCAAACACTTAGCCTTCCAATCCTCGTAACTGCTCTGCCTCATGCGTGTATAAACTAATGTTCGCACGCGTCCGTGGAGGTTTCCTTTTAGAACAGCGAGTGTTTCTGGCCATGGACGACGAAATCGTTTTGAACTCAGTTTTTGTTAAAAGGAAGGTATCCAGGCCAGTTGGATGTTCAAAATATCAGAAACGTTCTTTTAGACGAAAGCGCGTGGAAATTACAAAGTTGACAATGGCGCTCTTTATTTACAAATTGTTCCAAGATATGAGTGGCGATCAACAGTGATCAAATCGAAAGAAGAGCAGGAAAGAATAATGATAGCTTGCCACGCTTCACCACAAGGAAAATCGTCAGGCCTGGCGCGTATCCAGAATTTCAAACCTATTAACATTGTACGTCAATCGAATACGAGCGGGGGAGGGGGGAGGGGGGGGGGGGGGGGGGGGGGGGGGGATCATGCACTCTTGCGATAGGCCAAATAAGAGCGGAGAGGGGAGGGTAGGCCAAATTAATACAAGTGGGGGGAGGAGGGAAGGTTAGTATCAATTAAGTTTTGTAAATATTATTCTATTGGGGGGGGGGGGGGGGGGGGGGGGTTTCAGGTAACACGGAAACCTCTATGGATATGCTCCTGATCGTTGTATAGATATATGCATGCGACCACCATGTATAGAAGCATGACTGTAACTTTGATATTGGGTGTTCACTTACTTCCAGCAAAGAAAAATCGTACAAAGTTCAAGAGTCAGTTGGCAAAGGTGTTTACAAGGCAAATGGCTCTGCACTGCATGCAGCAAATATCTGTCTGACACATGAAGCATGTTTTTTTTTTTTGTGATATCATGGTACCAATCATTATTTTATGACCTCACGCGGATACTTGCATGCACACGAATTTTCATATATACGATTTACATTTGTAAACATTTACACAAGAATGCCTTTCCTTGAAATGAGAGCATTTAGTAATAAATAATTAGCTGCTCTGCACACAACCGAGCGGGCACGCAGACGCATGTAAATGTATTAAGATATATCATGGCATGCATGACGTTTGCTAATACATGCACGTATAAAACGACTAACGCATGTATATCGATCCGATTTGGTTGTATTATACTTACGCTTGTACATTCCAGGCCTGTATTTAAAGTGTAGGACATTCTATCCTAGGCACCAGTGTCCCCCCATGGGGGGACACTGGTGCCTAGGGTAGGACAATTATGCCTAGGCATAAATGTCCCCTGCGGACATATATGCCTAGGCATAATTGTCCGGGGGACAATGGTGCCTAGGAACGAGTGTCCGGGGGACAGCGGTGCCTAGGCATGAATGTCCGGGGGGACATTTTGCGGGGGGGACAACCATGCCTACGACACCGTCTCTCGCCGAATGCGTGAAACTTGGCACTGATCTCTTGTCAATGACAAGAGTAACAAGACCGTAGGCCTACACCTTACTTTGCGCTACGTTTACCGTCTTACCAGCTATGTGTACACTCTCGTTCCACGACTTCTGCTAAAGGTGTGGCTTTAGGATCCAGCTGCTGAGAAGTAGCCATATTGACATCGGCCATGAAACGCCCAAAATACCTTCGAGCTTCTGCAATTCACGTTACGTCATCCGATATTATTACGTAACCTTCAGAAGTACATGTAAATATTATATTATGGCGTAGCGGACGAAAGCGAAAGTCTGCGAACGTCGGAGGAAAGAAGATGAGACTTCATCACATATTAACGGTTTCATGCCGAATACGCTGATCAGCGTAAAAAATTTATATACGGTTCGTGCCCCTCTATGTTCAAAAGTTTTGTTTTGCGACTCGTAGGACGTTGATTGGAAACTTCACTGACTGGAAATACTCAACATTCGTCTGGCTATCTAAAACTACAATGGTCAACCAAAGGTACCGTTCGATAATTAGTTTCTAATTAGTTTCAAGACACGCCCTATTTCTAAGTGTGCCCACCATTAAAGCTGCTGTACTTGTTATGGACTACGAAGCGTCTAAAGCTTAGCCGAAACCTCATACACTATGAAGGCTATCTACTGGTACTTATAATTGGTTAATACCTTAATAGGAAGCGTCAAAAAAGCTAAACAACAACTCTCCCACGTACCTATCTTTCAACCCGCACGGACGACTTGTTTTCTATAGTATGAAACCACTGCATGGACACAGAATCGTAGCGCTAACATTCCTTTCCAAGAATATGTGAAGAACATTACAAATGAAAAGGATGCTCCGTTCAAAAGTTATTCGCTCGTATATATCACTCCATTTCACAATGAAATTAGTTACCGGCACGACGCGTATAATTGTTAATTGGATTGTAGGCATGAAATCGTTAATAGCATAATTATTTCACGTGTGGAGAAGTCCCACCTTTCCTCCGACGTTCGCTCTCGTCCGCTACGCCGCAATGATGCAATGTTTACAGCTAACTGAACCCTAGTGTGCTATATCCATGGGCGTCCCCAGGGGTCGGGGGGGGGGGGGGGGGGGGGGGGGGGCATGCTAGTGTGCATTTTATGTTATCGCATGTGTTATCTCATACAAATCACTACCGAAGGCGGGTAGTGCCAGATTGCAGTGATGATCCTTTAACGGCGTAAGGAATGCAATTATTCTTAATTGCGTCACTTCCGGAGTTCTTCCTGCAGGCTGTTGATAATTTTCGACCGACCAAGCCTCTGTCACAACAGTACTAACTCACAGAGGCAGACATCCCGGCCCAGGTGCGTTTCTCGAGGAGCCACTAGAGATCCGTAGTTAGGTACTTCAAACCCCCCGTAACATGCACCCCAAAATTGAAGACCACGTAACGGTGCAATTTTTGGCACGGGTTTTTCATTTTGAGAAGAGATTGTTGCCAAAGGAACCTACTGGTACGCTAAACATGCTTTAGCAGGCTCGTGTATGTGGATTATGTCAAAGTTAATACCTTTGGGTACATTTTGATACAGTATAAAAGTGGGGAAAACGTGTACCGGGCAATTTCACAGCAAAAAAACGCGTCAAATCAATTATTGATTCACAATTGATTTCACAGTAAAATCAATCGCAAATCAAGTGCACTTGATTTTACTATCAAATCATGCGTTGATTTAACAATTGATTTAAAAATCCGTTGTGAAATCAATTATTGATTTGATGCGTTTTTTTGCTGTGTTTACGTACCGCTCAAAAAATCGACCAATTCCATCGAGTGAATACGCACCTTATTTGTCACATGACATGTTTGGTATCAACTTTGACTCATTCTTTAAACACTGTACCGTTTACTACGAGAGTTTCACGTGTTTTGGTGTTGGCGCAAGGTGTTTCCCAGATGGCGCCAAATTACCTATTAAACACAACCCCAGATGGGATGAGAGCTTCCTCACAGTTTCAATAGAAAATACGTCACCTCAATAAAATATATATTGAACAGAAAATAAACCATCACAAAGCCAGTGGAATTAGCGACTGAATTCTGTTAGCTAGGCTCAGCTACCGAAATTACAGCATCAGAGAGCTATATATATGAGATCTCTGCTTACAAAAGATCAATGAGATCAGCTCAGTTTGATTGAAATATAGGGAACTAATTTATAAAAAGTTCCAGTCAGTCTGTCGCAGATAAGCTACTTTTAGAGCATTTCTGTCAACCGGTTGAAATATAGCGCTTAAGCTGCACTTTGATCACATAATTGCATTCTTTCATAAAAGATTCAAGCTTTTTCGACATAAAAGTTGCAAAGCTTCTAGTTTTTTTTTCGACCGCTTGTCGCCTGAAAATGTGGCTTCGTTCAAGCATGAATCCAATTAAGCGCAGTCTAGCTCTCATGATTCCGGCATAGCGATATGCCTCTGACTGGGCTCTGAGTTGACATTTTGGTACATAGACGTGTAGGATGCCCGATCGATGTTATTGTGCATTTGGCTAACATGTATATCTGTACGAGCGTTAACGTTTCTATTAATAACTTCCACATATATGCATGCATGCAGGAAGAAATATCTTAGATTACAACTTAATTGCTGACATATGAGAACTGAAATCCCCCCCCCCCCCCCCCCCCCACACACACACACACGCTTTATAATACCCTCCGCGGACCCTGGGCAGCTTCTGTATACGATGATTGCTATCAACATATATCACATCTCCCTTGATGGATATATACCGTATGGTCCATTGAACTGACCCCACCACAATACATATATATGGTTCTCTTCTGATGACCAGCTTGCATGCATTGGTCAAACACATGAATACTGTTATCATTGCACACAGCAAAAACAGATTAATGCATGTCACTAGGAACAGTGAATAGGGCACTTGTTTTCTCAAAAAACGAGTGCCCTATTCACTGTTTCTAGTGACATGCATTAATCTGTTTTTGCTGTGCAGGCTACATAGATGTCTCCACTGTCATGGATGGCAATACCAGATGGACCACCACTACAATTGATACCCTGCTGGGGGTTACATAAGGTGAGGTAGTTAGGCTACCCCCACCCCCCACCCCCCCCCCCCCCCCCACCCCACCCTTTACTGGGTCCGCCCCAGCTGTGTCCAACTAACCATGTGCTTACTGATATCTATGACATGCCACAAGAAATAGTGATGAGTTTTCAAACAGCAGGCTGTACATGTAGATCTGCTTATTCTGCAGAATATACAGGGGACGAAATACACTAGCGTCATACTGAATGATACTATTCACTGCTTGAAGTATAGGTGGCCTAATATACTTCAAGCATTGAACAGTGATTAGGTCATCTGAGTATGATCAGTGCAAATTTTAAGTGAAGTAATTAAGCACGTGTCGATTTCAGGAAACACAGCCAATAAGCCTGGACAAGAACTTAACTAGTACTAAATTAATGGTAAATGAATGCCTGACTATATTCCAAAAAGAAGTACCTTCGCCAGTTACGATGCAAATGTTACAGCGCTCAAAAGTTACCGGAAGTATCACGTGTCTCATTAGCAACTTCCGCTGCATACAAATCCCTTACAGAGCTCCACAACAAAAAATAAACGTGTGATAATTTATTTCTCAATAAGAAAAGTGAAGTTATGCCATTTTTAACGTTGCCCCCCCCCCCCCCCCTCAATTCATACGTGACGTCACAGGCAAAGGTCCATTTAGCGGCCACTCCTCGCGCGCGCGCGCACACATCATGCCATTCAGTGATTGAAGCGCGCCAGTTTTGACCAATACCTCAAAATATGGGACTGCGGAGGACAGAGAGTGTTTCTGGATGTCCTTCCTGCATTTCTAACCTCTCGCACCATGTTCTTCCTCTTGTTTAATGGTTCAAAAGCCTTACATGAAAAGAAGCTACCAGTGACAAGAAGGCTCCTCCATTCTGCTGGAAACTTGAGCAGATAAGATCTCTTGTTTCAATGGATGTCTTGTATAATTAAATACACTGCTCTGCTCAGTATGCACCAAATTTGCGGACAATATCTTCTTTTTTTTTTACCGTCATAGCATAGACAGTAGTCATTGTGTGCAGGCCCGGCGCACTCGGTCCGAAGTTGGTACCACGGTTGTTTGCGGCCATACATTTTGTGGACACTAGGTTATTTCTCCGGAATATTGAAATGATTACGTCGTGCCTTAGCAACGCCCATGGCAACCACATAGCAGAACAAAAACGTGAACCAGCACAAAACAGATTGGTTATTGTCGCCGTTTGAAACCACGAAATAAAGCCAGCATCGTTTTTCTATCTACAGTGCTTACCTCATGCTACAGGTTCGTTGCCACGCTGCGTTATAGCTCGTGAAAGCGGGTAACCTGCGATGTACCTCTCCTGTTGGAAGTGAGTTATCTACGTACCCAACCCATAGAAAGTCGAAATCAAAGCTGAATCTTGAAGTAGCTAGAAGGTACTAGCTGATAATGGTATGTGCTAAAAGCCACCTTTTTTTTTTTGGCTAGTGATATGTGGTACCAAAGTTACGCTTGAAAAGCGATATGGTCATTGCTGAATTCGCTTGGGTCCAGTTGGGAGGAGGGTCGCTGCAACATTTTGTGGAGCCACGGAGGGTAGATGCTCCTCCACATTAAGTACCAATTGCTGAACTTTGTCTGGTGCTGAATAAGGGGGCCATGGTACGTCTGTTGAATGGTACGTCCTTTGAACCTGGCATGTATGGATTCAGCTCCAGCTGTTTTCCCATGCAGGAGGCCAAAGCACTTTAATTTCCTTGCCCGTGGCACGTTTTTTTGTTCTGCAACTTGCTGTCCTGGTAGGCCTGGGTGATATGGCATAAATGTAAGGTCTCATTAAAAAAAAAAAAACAAAAAAAACAGTGAATTGTAATTAGCTGAAAGCATGTATTATAATGCCAACCTTTGGGGCAGACAAGATGTTGTCTCACTTCAGGCTTTATTGCACTGGTGTGCGCCATACTTAATATCCTTCATACACTCAGGTGCTATGTCAATAAGTGTGTGGATCAGTTGTGATGCTGCCTTTAGCTGTGTTGCAGGTAGTGGAGTGTCTATGAAGTAGCATGAACATATAACCCCACTGCAATTGAGCACCTTGAACCTTGCACATCAGTGCCCTAGCTGTAAAACCCTCAGGATTATGAGACACTGTAGCTGCTTCAAAATTTAAAGGGACTATACTTGTGAATGGTGTGAGCTGCTGATATTGTGCTTCCAGCACAAGATGTTCTCTGCTAGATCTGTCATTCAGCTATTAACATCAGCAATCATTGTTGGTGTTAATAGCAAAGACAGTGTACAAACGACCTGCAAACTCTTGGCAGGTATATGTAATGAACTCCTTGATTTCTTTTCCCTAGTTTCCACCAAGAACCAGCTACACACTGTAACGCTCTTTGCCTTTCGGCATGTGGTGCTCCATTCAAAACCACACCAATTATTCATAAAATACTGATGCCCGGTTTAGTGGTAAAAAAAAAAGGTGGCTAGTTCTGAACATCATATATATGCTCTCCCATGTGTGTTGTTGAGTTTTCTTGCTTACCGACCTGTTTAGTGGGTTGGTTCGGCCGTACAACGAGCTGGAAGTAGACCTTCCAAAGTTACATGCGCGTAAAAACGGCCTGCGCATAACTATTAGTCAAATGAAGTGCTCTTGCGCGTTGATAACTTTTTTGACTAGACTGGTAGGGTGTGTGCGGGAGCTATTTGTTTCAACGGAACAACTTACAGCATGTGTGGTATATGGCTCGCTAAAAACGACTTTGATAATGAGGTACGAACATTACAGCTTTTGGGGCGTATACCGTATTGTCTAATTATCAACCTAGTGTCCAGCCGCAAACAGCCGTGTGGTGCGGCCAATTATGGGCGTGGCAACCTACCCAGTGAGGGTGCGGGAGGGGGCATCCCTCCCGCCTAGCCAGGGGGAATGGGGGAGCGCTGTAAGCTCCCCCAGCGGGGTCTGGGGCGGAGCCCCAGGAGCAAACGCTTGTTTGCGTCGGAAAAACTCAGAAAACTACGCAAAAAACAGTTAAAGGGGGGGGCACGGTTAATAAAAGTTATAAGAAAGTGGGCGTGGATCCCCAAAAGGGGGTGGGTGCGCGAAGCGCGGAAGCTTTTGATACTATCTAAGTATTAAAGCATTAAAACTATGCTAGTTTTAGTGCTTTATTTATATGTACAATTAAAAATTGCGCTGCAAGAAATGTATTTGCACCGTGCGGTTAGATGAGCAACTAGTTTCGGGCCTAAAATTGTCGTTGCGAAAAACGCTTATTTATTATTAGCCATAATGCATCATTTGAGTCATAAATAGCAAAATAGGGATACGAAATATTCATTTTGAGTCACTTTCCTTGTGATATAAGGCGCCGGCCGAGGCCGTTGGTTTCCGCAGCAGAAAATCATATGAAAATGTATGTGCATGCAGGCTGCATGTAATCAGTCTGTATCAGTATGTATATGTGTTAGATCATGCACTTGTAAAATCAAGTCTCGATTTGCGATCTTCTTTTCTTTTTTTCATTTTTGCTGTGTTCCTCTCCCACAATATTATATGGCGATAAATATGCATACTACAGTGCATATGCATCAGACACAATGTATTCCGTTTTCTATGGGTACTACAGGCAGAGATAATATATAATCTTTGCTACGGGTAACAACTGTTCGATGTTAACGCAGGACCTACATGTGGCTGATCGACATTAATGTCATGATACCGTCTGCGTAACTGCTCTAGCATCAATCAACCAACCACAAACCAGGCCACACCCGGTTAGGTATGAATAACCATATGCGCTACAAACGCAGTACATGGCCGATCAGATCGCTCCGCTATCAGTGTGCGCTTGAAAACACAAGAAAACACTCCGATTATTGAGTAACGTGCCACGTCATGTGAATATATAGTGGGATTATTGAATGGGGGGGGGGGGGGGGTACATGCCCGCGGTGCCCCCCCCTAGATCCGCCCCTGTCAGTACATGTATCAGCGCTGTAGCTAACCGCGGCACCGGTTATAATCGCACGCGGTACGCAAAATACACTCATGAATATTTAATGAAGGGGGGGGGGCACGTGCCCCCGGTGCCCCCCCCCCCCCCCCCCCTGGATCCGCCACTGAAAAAGCGGCGTTCAAGAGGCATTTAAAATGACGATATTAGCCTAATTATAATTAGCCATACTGTTTATACGCGTACAATTCAATCTGTGGACAGGATACTAAGTATACGATAACCGCTATACACTAGCAAATGATAACTATTTAAAGAACTTTTACACTGTACCGTTCTTGCAATATGGGGAGTGAGAGCTACATTAGTACACATATCAGACACTCCCACATAGTTAGCCACGCTCATTTTGGGGCCGAAAGTTGGTGCGGCTTTGCGCCGGGCCTGGTGTGTATTTATAAACCCACTCCCCCAAACCAATACGTGGGTGTTTTCATAGCGAATGTCAAGATGACTTCTCAGCAGCTGGATCCTAAAGCCACACCTTTAGCAGAAGTCGAGGAACGGGAGTGTACAAATAGCTGGTAAGAAGGTAAACGTAGCGCAAAGTAAGGTGTAGGCCCACGGTCTTGTTACTCTTTTGGAAGTTAACCCAATCAATAAGCCTAGACTCCCGTGTACGTAGCTGTCTTTGTTCCACAGCTCTGCACCCTTCCCTCCACACACCATATGCCAGCTTTGCTCTAAGCCCTACAGAGATCCCAGGATCCTTCCATGTCTCCACTCCTTCTGTGCCCAGTGTCTACATAACGAGATAGAGAGGTCTGGGACCAAGCAGAACATGGAGTGTCCTAGAGAAGTATCACCATACCAGAGGGTGGAGTCAATGTTATACCTCAGAACCTCCATCTTGGCTTTGAAGTGGAGGTGGCTGGGTACATGTCCAAGATTGGCAGTGATGGTGAAAAGTCATGTGATGCTTGCATTGATGGAGGCAAGGGGCCTGCAGCGGTGTTCTGTTGTACATGTGGTCAGTTCCTATGTACCTTCTGCCATGAGAATCACAGACACAGTAAAAATATAAACCCTCACCAGATACCAACTATACATCTCTGCTCCCAAACTCATCACCAGAAAGAAGAGTTGAAATTCTACTGTGAGACTTGCCAATGTCTGGTCTGCAGAGACTGTACCCTAGTCCTTCACAAGGATCACAGGATTGCTGAGGTGTGCAATATTGCAAAGGTCCACAGAGATGGAATGAGAGAGGCACTTGTGTGTGCACAAGAAGTGACCTCAAAGCTGACCAGTGCCATTGATGCCAATGACAAGATGGCAGAACAGGTTGAGACTTCCAGAGAGAATGCCACACTGCTCATAAACCAAGCCTTTGAACAGCTCCACCAAACCATAGAGGAAAGGAAGAAGACACTGTTGTCAGAGATGGAGGCCATTTCAGTTTCCAAGACAACCTTTCTGACCCTCCAGAAGGAAGACTTTGTGAGGATGCAAGATGAGATTGGTCGCTACAGTGAGATGACCTCCCACATCCTCCAGACCCACACTGACCATGAGGTGGTAGCTCTTGGAGGACTGCTACCCACTGAACTGAAGGCCACCCAGAAGAAAGTTGGGAATGTGTCCCTCACTCCCAGTCAGTACAGTGACATACATGTGTCCCTACCAACTGATTCCCTCATGAAGGAACTCTCCATATTTGGTAATGTAATGGACTCACCTCCATCACAAAGCACATGGTTTTCTGGGTCAGCAGCCAAGGTGAGAGAAGTGTACTGTGTTAAAGTAGAGACCAAGACCTCAAAGGGAGAGATGTACCCATATGGTGGTCTGCATGTGAAGGCTGAGCTGAGGCCCAAGTCACATGGTGGACCAGTTGTATATGGAGAGGTGGAGGACCATGGGGATGGTACCTACACCATCACCCTCACCCCTCAGACTGCTGGTCCTCACCAGCTGGTCATCACAATGGATGGTCAACTTGTACAGAACAGTCCTCATGAGGTTAATGTGAGGCCTAACTACCTCACCTTATGTAACCCCCAGAAGGTTATGAAATGTAAAGGTGGTCCATCAAGTATTGCCATCCATGACAGTGGAGACATCTATGTAGCCTGTATCGGTGATAACAGTATCCATGTGTTTAACCAAGCTGGTTATCAGAAGAGAACCATAGGTAGTGGTGGGAGTGGTGATGGTCAGTTCAGTGGACCACATGGTATATCCATCAAGGGAAATGTGATGTATGTTGCTGATTGTGACAATCATCGTATACAGATGCTGACAACAGGAGGACACTTCCTGCAGAAGTTTGGCCAATATGGATCTGGTCAGGGACAATTTAATTATCCAATATCAGTTATTGTTGACCACAAAGATAGGATATTTGTTGCTGATCACCTCAACCACAGAGTAGTAATATTGGATCATAACTGCAGTTGGTTAAGGACCATAAAAGGTAATACTGCACATTTTAATCTTCCACGTGGTCTTGCCTTGGACCCTCAAGGGAACATCCATGTTGGGGCCTGTGGAATTTCTAAAACCATCAAAGTCTTCACACCTGATCATGAGAGGACCTATGTCAGATCATATGGAGATGTAAAGAGTCCATCTGGAATAGCAGTTGATGAAGAAGGTTACAGCATGGTCTGTGATTTGGATAACAATAGTCTCTCCATCTTTGATCCTCAAGGAAACAGGATCCATACAGTTGGCAGTCGCAAACAACCTCATGGGATTGTTCTAGATTCAGTATTTGGTTGTGTATATGTAGCAGACCATGGTGCTAATGCGATATTGAGGTTTAATGTGTAGTGATGAAGTAGTGATGAAATAGTGGTTCAGTTGAGATATGTACTTGTATTGACAATCAAATAGAAATCTGTATGGTAATGATGTTTGCATGTGTCCACATTAAAAAACAACAGCTATTGTATGAACAAGTGATCCTCCCTACTACACCCCCTTATATCCCTTTGCAATACATGTACTGTTCCTCATTGCAAGCCTTCTTGGTGGGCTTAGCCTTTATTTGGACCTTATGCTTCAGATAGAACTACAGGTCAGCATCATCAGTGGGTGTGAGGGTCATGGGGACCTGACCCCTGGGCAGAGAAGTAGAAGGCGAGAAGGGGGGTTGTTGAGATATAGATACTGATCTTTGCACACATCAGATTGTCCACACTAGAGGTACCTTGGCCGCCACCACAACATTCTTCTTGGGGTTAAAGAAAAAAATCTTCAATCTATCTTGGATGGGGGAGGGGGCAGTTCAGATGGGAGGTAGAGCTACAGGGAGGTGGGGCTTAGTTAATGTGGTACTCAGCAGGGTTGGTCCAATGGTAAACAGCCACATTCTCCCTCCCACAAAGACCAGGCGTCTGCAGGCCCCCAGGAAAGTCATTTTAATTGCCGATGGCAAACACAATTAATGTCTGATACGAGAAAGTATACAAATCTAAGTTGAATCCATGTTGTTGTACTCATGGTGGTAATAGTTTCATATATAGTGGCATGTGTCTTATGGATTTATTTGGCCGGAGGAATGTAAGTTTTGCACACTTTAATGAGTAGTTGTGTGAAACTTGAACGTCTTTTGGAACTCGCGATCCTTATTAACCATGTGAGTAATCCCTGTGCTGCTGTGGTGACAGACCACTGTGCTATACTGGTGTAATGGCAACCCCTGTGCTATGCTGGTGCTATGGCAACCCCTGTGCTATATGGTGCTATGGTGACCAATATCCTCCCTCCTTCCGTTACCCTAGGCATTGTGGAGAACGTGCAGAGACAGGCTGGTCCCAGTTCAGTGTTCATGGATTTAGTTTTAAAAAAAAAACAACACTTCATCCAATGAGATATGAGGAGTTGGCTTCTTCTGTGCTGAGACAAACAGACTGTTGGTAGATGCCTTCATTGAGACTGGAAGATTTTGGCCATGCTGGGCTTTGTCAGGTTTGGGCTAAGGACATGGGTTTCCTCCTCAACGGTGTGGTCATCTTGTGTAGGGCAGGTAGTCCTAGGGGCCTATAAGCAGGGAGGGGAGGGGGTGTCTTATGGTATTAGGGGCCAAGCATCATGGGGTCCCATCATGACCCCCATGATGCTTGGCCCCTAATACCATAAACACACCCTCCCCTCTCAGATACTGGTTAGAGGGGGGGGGGGGGGGGGGGATATGTGGCTATCAGATTACCTTACACCCTTCTCCCTCCTCCCACAGGTCAGGTTGCTGGATGGTGTGGAGCTAGGTCCATCACTAGGTATGGCCAAGAGCAGCTCCTTAAAGTCTCTGCACAATGTTTATAAGAACACCATCAAACTGGACAATGATGATGGGGACAAGGACAGTAGAAAGCTGCGAGCGAGAGGGGCCAGCTTCTCTGTCTCATCTCCTACAGGTGAGCGGTTAGTGTTCTGTCTTGATTGTGTGGGCCCGTTTATCAAAGCATGAATGTGGACCATGCCTGTTCTATCTTGATTGTGTGGGCCATGTGGCTGTTATCTAGCATGTCACATCGGGAATATTAATATACTGGACATTCCTCAATTCCACCACATGTATACAGTAATTTTTATTCTCGATTCCATTTTATATTAGTTGGACTATTCAAGACGCTGCAGCGTGCAGGCACAATACCACTGTGGTGTACGTAAGAAATAACACAAAGTTGAATGATGATGTAATGGTTATGTTGAGATACATTGACAATCACCTAGAAATCATTGCACCTGGATGCTAATGCTTGCATAGTCCACAGCTACTATTACAAGTAATAATCCCTATTACTAAACCCACTACCACCCCTCCCTATTTGAATTGATGTTCCTATAACAATTATTAACATCAATAAAACTATACATGTATAAATGTTCAGAAGTGACTTTCCCTAGTACACCCTACCACCCATCTCTACTCGTTTGTAGTACCTCCAGCACTACAGCTCCTCCTTGCCAGCCTTCTTGGTGGGCTTTATTTGGACCCTATGCTTCAGGTAGAACTGCAGGTCGGCATCATCAGTGGGTGTGGGGGTCACGGGGACCATCTCGGCTGAACCCCGGGCAGAGAAGTAGAAGGCGGGAAGGTTATCGGCGTCTGTACCCAGCGGGGGGTCGTTGAGACCGACATTCATCTCTGCAAACACCAGATCATCCACACCTCTGAACTTCTCTGCCACTTTGGGGTACCATTCCTTGGCCTTGACGCATGCCTCCACCCCTGAGGGTATACACAGCTTCACCACAACATTCTTTTCGGGGTTCAGGACAATCTTCTTGAAGGTGGACCCCACCACCGTCTTGACAAGAGCACTCTTGGCCTCCCTGGGGGGCAGCTCAGACGTGAGGTAAGGTTCCAGGGAGCCATCGAGGTAGTCCTGAACAAACTGGCGCAGGGAGGCGGGGCTTAGCTCCTCCGTCATGCGGTACTTGGCAGGTCTGGTGGCAAACAGGCCAACGGCCACGTCCTCCCCCCAGTCTGACAGACCCAGTATCTGCAGGTCCCCAGGAAAGTCATCTTCATTGGCGATGGTAAACACAACGTCAGTGTTGACAAAGTCCTTAGCAACTGATGCCACCACATTATGCCAGTATTGGGTTGCTGCAAAGAGGGAATAGAGGATGGAGTGAGGGAGTAGGGGAAAGGGGGGAGAGAGATGTAGGGAGGTGGGGAGGAGGGATAAATCATTCCAACATTGCAGTGATGCCCAAACCTTTACGTCCTTCTCTGTTCCAGTTGACTTCGAAGTATGCTACAAGGAGGGGGCGGTGGGCGTATACCTTCTTCATGTTGCCCTTGGTTACCTGTCCCACCAAGGGATGAGCAGTTGCATACATCTCGCTCATTGCAGTGGCGTTTGAGGACAGATCACGGAAGATGGTTCTACCACTCTCATATCTGGTAACGAGGTGGCGTGGGTGGAAGATGACCACACTGTTGAGGGGGAAACCCATATCCATAGCAACATCACCGTTGGTGACATGCCCAAGCCTGATAAGGTCCCGGCCAAAGTTCCCGGACTCAATGAAGGCATCTACCAACAGTCCATTTGTCTCTGCAGAGAAGAAGCCAACTCCTCGCGTCTCTTCGGCTGAAATGAAGCGTTTTACCTCCTCAACTGAATCCATGAACACTGAACTGGGACCAGCTTGTCTCTGCATGTACTCCACAATGCCTGGGGCAACGGAAGGAGGGAGGACATTGGTCACCATAGCACCATATAGCACAGGGGTCACCACAGCACCACTTTAGCACAGGGATTGCAGACGTTTCAAACGTTTTCCCAAGACTACTCACAGAAGTGTGCAAAACTTACATTCCTCCAGCCAAATGAATCAACATACCACCATTATATACAAAACTATCACCACCAACAGTGCCACAACAAGAGTATCACCAGATGAGGGTACCACCATATGAGGGTACCACTATATGTGGGTACCACCAGATGAGGGTACCACTATATGAGGGTACAACTATATGAGGGTCCAACCAGATGAGGGTACCAAAAGAAGACCTCACACATAGTGTTCAATAAAAAACATATCCCTCCTCCCCATCACATTCCTCCAACCATGTCTACATACTCCCTCCTCGTCATCCCAATCTCCCTCCTCCCCATACCATCTTCTTCCCTAGGACCAGTGTAGTTGTATGTCCTTCCATGACGGAACATGAACAGCAGTGGGTACCCAGATACGCCAAACCTCTTGGCCACCTCCAGTTGGTCTGGCAGCTTCACCCTTCCCAGAAGGACAGGAGGATCATTGGCCAGAAGGCGACGAGCAGCTGCTGCAAAATGGGGCTCCAAGTGTTGGCAGTGAATACACCTGGTATGGGGAGGAGGGAGTAAGGGAGGGAGAGATATCATCACACACTTGTACTTTTGATACATGGAAAGGCGTCCCCCTTCACAATCATGAACTTAACTACAGATTTTGAATTTCACTCATCATGACCATTATTAGAACCAATCACCATGGCAACTCGAAAAGGGTCCTGCTGCAATGGTACTAAATTATTATAGGCTCTGGCGCATATGATCAATAACTGGGTGCCTGCCATACAAGTAGAACTTTAAGTGGTGTCAGTTACTCACCAATCTGCATAGAACTCCACCAGAATAAGGTCTGCTTGGTTGATGGTCGCATCGAAGTTCTCCTGTGTCAGCTCCAGCACAACGCTTTCCCCAAGATGGCGGAGTGCCTTCTGCTGCAGCATGTAGTTCACTATGCCTGCGGGGGAAAGAAATTACCTTTTGATAACAACCAGGATAACAACACGAGTGTTGGCGTAGTCTGGGTCGAACCTTGCGCCCCCTTGTCTTCGTTAGGACCGTCATAATTAAACACCTGGCCCTTCCTGAATATCTTTAAGGCGGGGACCTGTGCTATTTGGTACTTGCTCTTCAGCGTACTCTCCGTACTCGTGTCCACTCTCGCCAGCTGCACGCCCTGAGGGGCTAGCTGTTTGGCCGCCTCCTTGTAGATGCGGTCCAGCGAATGGCAGTGCACGCACCTACACAGTAGCGAGTAGATGGGAGTAAAGGGCATGACCATAGGCTGTATGAGCTGGCGCGTGTGTCGTGTGCTCACCAAGGACTGTAGAAGTCGACAAGCATGATTTCGGCTTTCTTCACGGCGTCGTCAAAGTCACCGTCGTGAAGGTCCAGCACTACGTCCGCGGGCTCTGCTTCGTCGCAGAGAGTGGCATGGAAGCAGCAGAGAGCTGCTGTAAATAGCGCGCACCAGATCTTACAAGTCATCACTTCAGAGGCTTGCAGCTTGGCGAGTTAAAACGTCATTTGAGTTTTTTTAAAAATAAATTATTTTTATTATGACATTCATCTTTCACAAATATGCGGTCCTGGCAACAAAAACAGGATACGTGCTCTGCACTGATTGGTCCGTTCCTGAGAAGAGGAGATGGCTAATGGATATTGAGTAAACCTTCTCTGGCCGGAGCTTGAATACTTTAGCAATAATCATATTTAATAACTGGCATTCAATGCCAATGTCAAATATGTCATATAGAAAGTGAAATGTACATATGCACGTAGTTCATACACAATCCACGATGCCGAGAAGTATCATTTACCCGCTGCAATAATTCTCTTTGCACCAAGATTTACGATCCTCCATTGTATGACCTCCAATCCAAGATCTATGGGGAAGGCAAGGGTTCTCTGGGGCAGGTACAACAATGCAGCTACATGTAGTTAAGGTAATACCATAGATAGTGTATGCTGAGATGATGTATGAATTGATATCTCTGGTGCAGGGCTATCTATGGTCTAGATTTAAGATTTAAAAAAAAATAAAAAAATAAAAAAATAAAACGTACCTACGTATTCGAAAATAACCAGTAAAAATAACTTAACCTATTGTAAGTCTGTCGCGCCATGTTTCACAGAGGAGGTGGGGGACAGCCGAAAGGCTTCGGATTTGGTGGCTTTTCCATGAAGAAAGGCTCCGGTTTGAGCGGAAAGGCTAAATCAGAGGAAGAGTGAGGGGGAACCTGCGCCCTGTGCACAGCGTACACGTTGCCGTACTTTTCCCCGCAGCTATTTCGAGGGAGGCTCCGACAGTGACGATGGAGAGGCGAAAAGGAAGTCTGCAAGGCCGGGTCAGGGGCGTTTTGGAGACGAGGATGAGCTGACAGGCGCTAGGGAGGCGGAAGAGGATCCTTTGGACGCCTTCATGGCGGGCATAGAGGCGAGCGCGAGACATTGAGTGGCTGCAACTGTACCACAGGGCCTCGCAAATTCCAACAGGATCAGATAGAGAAGCAGAAGAAGCCGCCGCCCCCTCCCGCTGTACAGGCCAAGCCCAAGGCACAACAGCAGTCAAAGTGAGTGGGAGGAGGCCCCCCGGCAGTGCAGAATGCAATGGGGCATTTCCCCCTCCCCTCCCCTCCCCCTCCTCCTCCTCCTCCCGTACACACTGTAGGGCAGTACGTCAAGACATAGAAGAGGAGGATGACCAGGTAATGGTGATGTAATGGTGATAATGGACAGCAATGGACCTTGGGACAATACAATGCACACACAGCCACATGCATGCACACATGTTGCCTGGAGCACATGTGGCGTCATATGACATGTGCCCGTTGTCATGTGACCATTGCCCATCACATGTCTGTTGTCATGGGACCTTTGCTCTTCTCGCGTGTTCTCATGTTACCTTTGCTCGTCTAATGTCTGTTGGTCATGTGACAAGCTTGTACCTCACGTAGGAATCCTACTTCAAAGCCATGTTAAATGCTCCAATCATAGTGGAGGGCGAGGAGGAGATTGAAATTGAGTACGATTCAGATGGTAACCCGATGGTCCCTGATTCTGTCAAGGTATATACAATCAGGGGGATTATGGTGTGGTCTATTTGGAGTGCTAAAGAGAGTAGTTAACATTCAATAAATTTAAATACATTTATGAGTTGTACAGTTTGAGCTGTTAATTATTGGAGTGGTTTTTTTAATGCCACACTAAGGAGCTATTAAACCTGTTAATGCTGCAGTGTGGGGTTTTGATCTCATACATATAACTCATTCCCCATTAGGTGATTGATCCACTCCCACCAATCGATCACAGCGAGGTTGGTGTACTTATGATAGCTCTTGTTCTGTTTGATACTGTGGTGTGTATGTGTGTGTGTGTTTGTGTGGTGTGTGTATGTGTGTGTTGTTTGTGTGGTGTGTGTGGGGGTTGTGTGTGGTGTGTGTGTGTGGTGGTATTAGATTGATTACCCAACTTTTGAGAAGAACTTCTATGAGGAGCACCCAGATATCCAGGCCCTGTCAAAGTCTGATGTCATCGAGCTACGAAAGAAGCTCGGTTTGAAAGTAAGTTGTTAATTTATAGGGCATGGCATCCTTACACTGTGCAAGTGTGTATGGGTTAGATGTTTCAAACATCATAGCATTAGGTGTCCTGAGGGGTTTGCTGCATGGTATGCCCAAAGCCAGGTAATCTGTACATGTACATGTATGTGACCTACATGACCCACATGTGTTATTAAATTACTAGTATGATTGCGCTGAGTTAATAATTCTCTCCTCCCTCCCTTTCCTATCTCCTTCCTCCCTCCCCACTTCTCTACCCACTCCATCTCCTCCCTTCTCCTCTCTCCTCCTTCCCCTCTCTCCTCCCTTCTCCTCTCTCCTCCTTCCCCTCTCTCCTCCCTCCTCCCTTCCCCTCTCTCCTCCCTTCTCCCTCTCCTCTCCTTTCCTCTCCCTCCCTTCTTCCCTCTCTCCTCCCCCTCTTATCTCCTCCCCTTCTTTCTGCTCCCTCCCCTCTCCTCCTCTCCCCCAGGTATCAGGCTATGACCCCATGAGGCCTTGTGTGTCCTTTGCACACTTCAAGTTCCAGGAGTCCCTGATGAACATGATACGCAAGCTGGAGTTTGCCCAACCCACACCTATACAGGCACAGGTACCATGGCAACACACACCATCACACCATGTAACCAAAGCACTGCAAAGGGCCTGGGCGATCACATGAATGTATTAAGTGTCTAATTAACTGATTTAGACTTGCAACTCATGTCTAAATGTGGGGGTGGTAACTGTACCATAGGGAACAAACCTTCTGGTACTGAGAGGTTGCTATGTACATAAATGCAATATGGCTGATCAATCAGATTACATGGTTTCATTAAAATGTACACACACACAATAACCACACAAATACACACTAAGTCTAAATGTTCCCCTCATACTCCCTCAATACGGCCGGCCCCTCCCCCTCATACTGCTGGCCCCTCCCCCTCTTTGTAGGCTGTTCCTTGTGCTCTCGCAGGACGTGATGTCATTGGTGTAGCCAAGACGGGATCAGGGAAGACAGTAGCATATCTGTGGCCCATGCTTGTTCACTGTATTGATCAGGTACGTTTCCTGTTGCTAAGGCAACTTAGGCTGTGATGATGACCAATTGTTTTTACAGCCTGAGATCAAGGAGGGAGATGGTCCTATTGGGCTGATATGTGCCCCTACAAGAGAGTTGTGCCAACAGGTGAGCCTTTGTGTGTGTGTGTGTGTGTGGAGATGTGTGCCGGTGTGTGATGTGTGCCTGTGTGTGATGTGTGCCTGTGTGATGTGTGATGTGTGCCTGTGTGCTGTGTGATGTGTGCCTCTGTGTGCTGTGTGCCTGTGTGATGTGTGCCTCTGTGTGATGTGTGTGTGTGGACATGTGTGTGTGTGGACATGTGTGCCTGTGTGTAATGTGTGCCTGTGTGTGGGTGTATGTGACTCATACATATCATGGTATGCCTTTCAGATATACCACGAGGCGAGGAAGTTTGGGAAGGCCTATGACCTCCATGCTCTGTGTGTGTATGGAGGGGGCAGCAAGTGGGAGCAGAGCAATGCGGTGAAGGAGGGATGTGAGATCCTGGTGGCCACACCTGTGAGTGAGGGAGGGAGGGTGGTGAGGGAGGGGGAGGTGGCCACACCTGTGAGTGAGGGAGGGAGGGTGGTGAGGGAGGGGGAGGTGGCCACACCTGTGAGTGAGGGAGGGAGGGTGGTGAGGGAGGGGAGAGGGCACACCTGTGAGGGAGGTGGCTATTAATGTACCAAAAGGAGTTGGACCTTTCTGTTTATTTGAGACAACTTGTAAAGTGAATAGCAGGGTGGTAATGGTTACAGGAAACATTTTCATTTTCCTAAGTGCATTGTATCAACATTGGGATTTGTTTGCACAAGGTGGTATGGTAACCAAGGTGGTATGATATACATGTATGATTTACCAAACACTGTGGACCTTCTGTGAGGAGTGAGGGGGTGGGACCTACATGTAGTGTAAGGAGTGAGGGGGTGGGAGCTTGTGTGAGGGAGTGGGACCTTGTGTGAGGAGTGAGGGGGTGGGACCTTGTGTGAGGAGTGCAGGCATTCTAACTGCAGTCAGTCATCGGACAATTTAGTGAATTTTCTGTTCTATTGTGCGCATGGACGAGGCTGGTCTTTTATTCTTCCTTATGTGTCTAGTAGAGAATTGTGTGCATAAAAGCAAACTGTATCAGTTAGTACGGTGGGTAAATGGATTGCCTAGGAATGGCAATGAACACCATTACATGGCTCGGGTGTGACAGAATATCAAGTAATCGTGAGTGCAATGCCTATGGCATCAAACCTTTGCATTTCGGCTGTTGGTTGATCAGATAATCATATCCATGCTCGTGCCATGGTGCTTTTAACAAGAGCCAGGGAAAGGCAGTTACTGAATGCACAAAGGAACAGAGTCTTTAAAAAAAGTTCGACGTTGCATATTTCATCTGAAAGGAATGGTAGCTTTTTCAAAAAAGGGATCTGCTGCGTGAATTACAGGCTAGGCATGGGGTTGGATATAATAATGCGTGTCCTGTCAATCAATAATGATGTCCGACCATTTTCAACTATGTCAGGACAATTTTATCACTCCGCTAGCACCCCTAGGGAGTGAGGGGGTGTGACCTTGTGTGAGGAGTGATGGGTGTGACCTTTGTGAGGAGTGATGGGTGTGACCTTTGTGAGGAGTGATGGGTGTGACCTTTGTGAGGAGTGATGGGTGTGACCTTGTATGAGGAGTGATGGGTGGGACCTTGTGTGAGGAGTGATGGGTGGGACCTTGTGTGAGGAGTGATGGGTGGGACCTTGTGTGAGGAGTGATGGGTGGGACCTTGTGTGAGGAGTGATGGGTGGGACCTTGTGTGAGGAGTGATGGGTGGGACCTTGTGTGAGGAGTGATGGGTGGGACCTTGTGTGAGGAGTGATGGGTGGGACCTTGTGTGAGGAGTGATGGGTGGGACCTTGTGTGAGGAGTGATGGGTGGGACCTTGTGTGAGGAGTGATGGGTGGGACCTTGTGTGAGGAGTGATGGGTGGGACCTTGTGTGAGGAGTGATGGGTGGGACCTTGTGTGAGGAGTGATGGGTGGGACCTTGTGTGAGGAGTGATGGGTGGGACCTTGTGTGAGGAGTGATGGGTGGGACCTTGTGTGAGGAGTGATGGGTGGGACCTTGTGTGAGGAGTGATGGGTGGGACCTTGTGTGAGGAGTGATGGGTGGGACCTTGTGTGAGGAGTGATGGGTGGGACCTTGTGAGGAGTGATGGGTGGGACCTTGTGTGAGGAGTGATGGGTGGGACCTTATGTGAGGATGATGGGTGGGACCTTGTGTGAGGAGTGATGGGTGTGACCTTGGGTGAGGAGTGATGGGTGGGACCTTATGTGTTGGGTAGGACCTTGTGTGAGGTGTGAGCACGCTGTGATGGTTCTTCTCTCTGCACAGGGACGCCTGATAGACCTGGTGAAGCTCAAGGCCACTAATCTCCAGAGGGTCACCTTCCTTGTGTTCGATGAAGCAGATCGCATGTTTGACATGGGCTTTGGTAGGTCTCCTCACACCCACCACCCCCTCCCACCATACCCTCCCTCTACACCCTCCCACCACACCCTCTACACCACTGTTGTGCCTACTCCACCCATTGCTCTGCTCCCCCCCTTTCTTTCTCTTCTCTACTACCAAAGAGTCACAGGTTCGGTCTATTGCCAACCATATTCGTCCAGACAGACAAAGTGAGTTGTATATGTTATATGTGTTCCAGACCAGGGGATGGGGAGGGGGAGGAGGAGGGGGATTGCCTAGCAGGCCATAAGCCTGCGCATACTGCTGTGCACAGTAGTGTATTGTATGCCTCATGCGTCACCATTTGTATCACCATCATGGTGTATGTTGTATCACCATCATGGTGTATGTTGTATCACCATCATGGTGTATGTTGTACCACCATCATGGTGTATGTTGTATCACCATCATGGTGTATGTTGTACCACCATCATGGTGTATGTTGTACCACCATCATGGTGTATGTTGTATCACCATCATGGTGTATGTTGTACCACCATCATGGTGTATGTTGTGCCACCATCATGGTGTATGTTGTGCCACCATCATGGTGTATGTTGTACCACCATCATGGTGTATGTTGTACCACCATCATGGTGTATGTTGTACCACCATCATGGTGTATGTTGTACCACCATCATGGTGTATGTTGTACCACCATCATGGTGTATGTTGTACCACCATCATGGTGTATGTTGTATCACCATCATGGTGTATGTTGTACCACCATCATGGTGTATGTTGTACCACCATCATGGTGTATGTTGTATCACCATCATGGTGTATGTTGTATCACCATCATGGTGTATGTTGTACCACCATCATGGTGTATGTTGTATCACCATCATGGTGTATGTTGTACCACCATCATGGTGTATGTTGTATCACCATCATGGTGTATGTTGTACCACCATCATGGTGTATGTTGTACCACCATCATGGTGTATGTTGTATCACCATCATGGTGTATGTTGTATCACCATCATGGTGTATGTTGTATCACCATCATGGTGTATGTTGTATCACCATCATGGTGTATGTTGTACCACCATCATGGTGTATGTTGTACCACCATCATGGTGTATGTTGTGCCACACATGTTCTGGTGCTGCCATACCAGACTTAATAGGGTTAACCCCTAATATGATATGGGCACTCCTCCCCTCACTTCGCTCTCTCCCCTGTCTTAAATCAAATGTAGTAAACTAATTGCACATTTTTTAAACACACACACATAAGTTGGTTACCTGCTGCAAGCCTTTGCCTGCACGCATGGCCTTTGTTAACACATAAGTCGCTACATTCCTCACCTTCCCACCTCACTGCACCCTCCACTCCCTCTCTTCCCACCCATCCTCCCACCCCTCCCCACCCTCCCCTCTCTCAACCACCCTCCCCTCTCTCACCCTCCTTACCCCACCCTCCTTACCCTCCCCCCTCCCCATCCTCACCCCACCCTTCCCATCAATAGCACTCCTCTTCAGTGCCACCTTTCGCAAGAAAATTGAGCGTCTTTGTCGAGACATTCTCACGGACCCCGTGAGGATAGTGGTGGGTGATGTGGGGGAAGCCAACACAGACATCACCCAGATAGTGGAGGTGATGAGGACAGACCAGGACAAGTGGAAATGGGTACTGCAGCGTATGGTGGAGTTTATGTCAGGTAAGGATGTTGGCTAGGGATAGTCACATGACTGGTGTTCATGTTGGCTAGGGATAGTCACATAGGGATAGTCACATGACTGGTGTTCATGCTGGCTAGGGATAGTCACATGACTGGTGTTCATGCTGGCTAGGGATAGTCACATGACTGGTGTTCATGCTGGCTAGGGATAGTCACATGACTGGTGTTCATGCTGGCTAGGGATAGTCACATGACTGGTGTTCATGTTGGCTAGGGATAGTCACATAGGGATAGTCACATGACTGGTGTTCATGCTGGCTAGGGATAGTCACATGACTGGTGTTCATGCTGGCTAGGGATAGTCACATGACTGGTGTTCATGCTGGCTAGGGATAGTCACATGACTGGTGTTCATGCTGGCTAGGGATAGTCACATGACTGGTGTTCATGCTGGCTAGGGATAGTCACATGACTGGTGTTCATGCTGGCTAGGGATAGTCACATGACTGGTGTTCATGCTGGCTAGGGATAGTCACATGACTGGTGTTCATGCTGGCTAGGGATAGTCACATGACTGGTGTTCATGCTGGCTAGGGATAGTCACATGACTGGTGTTCATGTTGGCTAGGGATAGTCACATGACTGGTGTTCATGTTGGCTAGGGATACAGTGTAGTCACATGACTGGTGTTCATGCTGGCTAGGGATAGTGGTGTTCATGTAGGCTAGGGATAGTGGTGTTCATGTAGGCTAGGGATAGTGGTGTTCATGTAGGCTAGGGATACAGTGTAGTCACATGACTGGTGTTCATGTTGGCTAGGGATAGTCACATGACTGGTGTTTGTCCCCTTACAGCTGGGGGTGTGCTGATGTTTGTGACTCGTAAAGCTAACTCAGAAGAGGTGGCTACCAGTCTCAGAGGCCAAGGGTATCAAGGTGAGAGAGAGGACAGGGGTGGGGGGGGGGCATTGCTGGTACCAGCTGCATTTCTACTGGACCTAACAGCTGGGCTGCTCCATGGAGACATGGCACAGGGAGACAGGGACAAGGTAATTGGAGACTTTAAGAAGAAACTGTTTCCAATCTTGGTGGCCACCGACGTAGCAGGTAACCATGACAACCAGCTTGTATAATTCTCATATATTATTGGGGCAACCCTGTTTTTTTTTTTGTGTAGCTCGTGGACTGGACATTCCCTTCATCAAGACGGTCATCAACTTTGACGTTGCCAAGGATATTGACACCCATGTGCACCGGATTGGGCGCACGGGTAGGGCGGGGGAGAAGGGTACGGCCTTCACCCTCATCATGCAGAAGGACGTGAACTTTGCTGGGGACCTCGTGAGGAACCTGGTGAGTGGAGGCCTGGGCACCTGTGGGGGAGGGTGGAGAACTGTTGCGTCTGCAGGAGGCAGCCGATCAGAATGTGCCAGAAGAGCTGATGAAGATAGCCATGCAGGTGATGGTGTGATGTGAGGTGGTGATGGTGTGATGTGAGGTGGTGATGGTGTGATGTGAGGTGGTGATGGTGTGATGTGAGGTGGTGATGGTGTGAGGTGGTGATGGTGTGATGTGAGGTGGTGATGGTGTGATGTGAGGTGCTGATGGTGTGATGTGAGGTGGTGATGGTGTGATGTGAGGTGCTGATGGTGTGATGTGAGGTGCTGATGGTGTGAGGTGGTGATGGTGTGATGTGAGGTGGTGATGGTGTGAGGTGGTGATGGTGTGATGTGAGGTGGTGATGGTGTGATGTGAGGTGCTGATGGTGTGATGTGAGGTGGTGATGGTGTGATGTGAGGTGCTGATGGTGTGATGTGAGGTGCTGATGGTGTGAGGTGGTGATGGTGTGATGTGAGGTGGTGATGGTGTGAGGTGGTGATGGTGTGATGTGAGGTGGTGATGGTGTGATGTGAGGTGCTGATGGTGTGATGTGAGGTGGTGATGGTGTGATGTGAGGTGGTGATGGTGTGATGTGAGGTGGTGATGGTGTGATGTGAGGTTGCTGATGGTGTGATGTGAGGTGGTGATGGTGTGAGGTGGTGATGGTGTGATGTGAGGTGGTGATGGTGTGATGTGAGGTGCTGATGGTGTGATGTGAGGTGGTGATGGTGTGATGTGAGGTGGTGATGGTGTGATGTGAGGTGGTGATGGTGTGGTGTTGTGATAGTGATGGTGTGAGGTGGTAATAAGGTGAGATGGTGGAATTTTCTATGTAGTCTTACATTGCATGCTGTTGCCTTCCTCAGAACCCCCGGTTTAGGAAGTCCCGTATGAAGCAGCAGCAGCAAGGTGGCGGAAAGAGGGAGGGACGAGGGAGAGGTTCAGGAGGAGGAGGAGGAGGAGGGGGAGGGGCACCACCTCGCTACAAGGAGCGACCTGGGCTTGGCGCCAGCACGGAGGCAAGTTTGGGCTTATTTGAAGGTAACTGAGCCCCCTCCTCCCTCTCTCTTCGTAGACCATCTCCAGGCCTGCCGAGCCAGTGTTAGACCAGAGTGGTCCAGGGGGCAGTAGGGCATCTGTGATGAAGAGTGCCATGCAGGTGAGTGTGGGGAGGGGACTATATGGGTGTGGCTATGTGTGGTAAGTGTGTGGGGGAGGTGACCATATGTGTGTGGGGGGGAGGGGACCATATGTGTGTGGGGGGAGAGGGGAACATATACATGTTGGTATATATGTACAGACTGTATGTGGTATGTGTATGTATGGAATGTGTACATGTACAGACTGTATGTGGTATGTGTGTGTATGGAATATATACGATGTCCTTGGTGTCCTATTCTCTCTCACCTACATGTTGGTGTCCCTTTCTCTCTCACCTACATGTTGGTGTCCCTTTCTCTCTCACCTACATGTTGGTGTCCCTTTCTCTCTCACCTACATGTTGGTGTCCCTTTCTCTCTCACCTACATGTTGGTGTCCCTTTCTCTCTCACCTACATGTTGGTGTCCCTTTCTCTCTCACCTACATGTTGGTGTCCCTTTCTCTCTCACATACATGTTGGTGTCCCTTTCTCTCTCACCTACCCCTTTTTCTCTCACATACATGTTGGTGTCCCTTTCTCTCTCACCTACATGTTGGTGTCCCTTTCTCTCTCACATACATGTTGGTGTCCCTTTCTCTCTCACCTACATGTTGGTGTCCCTTTCTCTCTCACCTACATGTTGGTGTCCCTTTCTCTCTCACCTACATGTTGGTGTCCCTTTCTCTCTCACATACATGTTGGTGTCCCTTTCTCTCTCACCTACCCCTTTTTCTCTCACATACATGTTGGTGTCCCTTTCTCTCTCACATACATGTTGGTGTCCCTTTCTCTCTCACCTACATGTTGGTGTCCCTTTCACTCTCACCTACATGTTGGTGTCCCTTTCTCTCTCACCTACATGTTGGTGTCCCTTTCACTCTCACCTACATGTTGGTGTCCCTTTCTCTCTCACCTACATGTTGGTGTCCCTGTCTCCTCTCCTCACACGCACAACAGTCCCAGTATCGCATGCGGTTCACACCGGCGTCCACCCAGAAGATGTCCTCCACCTCCTCCATCCAGCACGTGGACCCTCAGGCTGAGTACCACACCAAGCACAGCGTCACGGTCCCTCCTCCCTCCTCCTCCTCCTCGGGCGCCCCCTCAGATGAAGGTCCCTCTGCCAAGAAGAGGAAGAGTCGCTGGGAATGAACGCCTCAGTTCTCTTTTATCACTACACACATTCTATGATGCATACATGTTCATTTTTTTGATTACTTTTTTTTTTCTACCTTTAAAATGGTACACCCGGGTGGACAGCAAAAAATACCATTCGGTCATAGAAGGGACCTAGTTGCATAATTTTAACGGTACTGGCTTATAGTTCTAGTACTAGTCTTTTCAGGATCGGGCCGAGATAAATAAGGCTTAAATCCCTTTGGTACATGTAGAACGACCCGTGCTAGCGGACCTATCGGAGCGTAATGGATAGCTATAGGTCCGCTAGCACCGGTCATTTTACGAGTACCGAAAGGATTTAAGCCTTATTTATCTCGGCCCGACCCTGAAAAGACTTGTTATGTAAACCAGTACCGTTAAATGCAGCCAGTTTTCTTCCGTGACCGAACGGCAAAACCTTTTTGCTGTCATGATCCCGGGTGGACATTCAGGACAATAGACATTTTAGTTCGCAGGCAGAGTCGTGCATATATATAAAGATAAAGGTACATGTGGTAGGAGTCTAAATGGCTGGTCTTTTTATTTTCATGCATACATACACAGAACTACGTCCCTAGTTCATTGCCTGCAAGAAGTCCTGTAGGTTTGGCGAAAATGCAAGTTGTTGCGACCGCTGTTCCTGCAGTCTAGCGGTAGTGCTAAGCATTGACTTGAGCGTAGTTGCTTTCCGCTTACCGCTGCTGTGGACGAAACCAACAAGATCCACGGCCGTCCGCGAGCGGAGACAAGATAAATTATGGCATTTACCTCCTCTTTGCCAGAAGTGGGGCCGACTTGGGAGTAGTAGGAACGTCTTGCGGACGCAGCTTACTGGCACTAGTGGCAGCTGGTTTGGCACACGCGCCAACAACAAACGTTTTGGCGCATATCTTGCAATGAAGCACCTTACGTTCCGAAGTGTTACAATTATGCATAGCCTATAGCCGTGAGACTTACAACGTAGTGCTTCCCTTTCGGCGTTGGCGAAATAAGCCACTCAATGGCACCATTCCTGACGTGGCTTAGTGTGCGCTTGGCCCTTAGCTTCTTAGCCGGCAGCGTTCGCAACCGACAGGTGTTAGGTGTTACGAGAGTGTTGCAGGACGGGCAAAAGCGCTGCTTCACCGCGTCGGTCACTCCTAAGGTCAAAACATGGGTGTATTTTTACGAACGATACTCTTAACTAGCCACGTGCCTTCCGAACTAGTATCCAACAACTGTCCGAAGCTGTTCCTGAAAAAGCTGAAAGTTAAAAACGCATAAAAAAAATCGGTGGATTTACTACATCAGACTAGCAGACAGGGCCGGTGTTTTAGTGACATAATGATGAGCTGCAGACCAAAGAAACTGCAAACGTTTCTCTCTATCCACGTCTACCATTTTTTTGTTGTTGGTCCCCAATTTTTTTTTTTTTAAATTTTTTGTACGATTATTTCTGGCACGTGCTGCAAGCAGTATGCGGATGTGTAGCGGAGGTAGCCCTTTGAGCGGTACTTATGGTGTGAAGCTTCCAGCTGCCCATGTCTCAAAGAGCCGGTTCCAAGCGAAACTTTTCGGAACTGAAAGAGGAGGAAACTTCGGAAAAGGTGACTTGGAATCTAAGCGTACTTTACACAGCACACGCTCCTGAGACATGATTTATTACGCCCGTTTGCTGTCACAGGAAATAAAGCGTAGTCGCACGACCTATCCAAGCGAAGGTGAGACAGTTTGATTAGGCGAAAGAAGTTGTATCTATTTTACGTCTTTTCATCAAGCTAGGAAGACAGTCCGCCCCATTTGAACCTATCAGCAGTAGGCTTCGCAGTGGACTGAAGTATCTGGGACACGCAGTGAGCAACCTGGCGCTTCGAGTTAAGCGTTTTACAGGCTTTGGTAACGGCGTAAACAGAACCGTCTCAACAGAGCACTTTTCAGACACAGAGGTAAGAAAAGGTGTCACTGAAAAAGAATGTACTGCTTCATTTTTTTGCAGGCCACTGCTTGCCATGAAAGTGGGCGTAGTTTACCCAGTTGCCATCAAGTGGCTTCACCTACAGTAACAACATTGATGTCACCTACCTTGAATGAAATGACCTCTGGGTCTGGGGCTGAGGCTCGGGGAGAGTCTGGGGCTGAGGCTCAGGGAGAGTCTGGGGCTGAGGCTCAAAGAGAGTCTGGGGCTGAGGGAAGGAGTCACAATCACCCTGTTACACCACAGCTTCGTTTGCTGGAAGGCTCCAACAGGCCAAACAAGAGTGCGACTAAATACACTCACACAAGCCTGCTTCGTCAGGTATTGGCTGGTTCAGAACCTCAAATGCGTAATTCACCCCTCTGTTGCAGGTCCAGACTGAACATGAGAATAATCTCTACCAACAAAGAATACTGCAGCTGTCCTCCCCTTCCTGTAGCACCTTATCTTCCCCAAGATCACCGGAAAGCATAGGTCCATCCTTGAGGTTGGTAGTCTTGATGTATTAGGCAGCTTTGTGGGTGTGATGTGTGTGCACACCTACCTTACATGGCAGCGTAATACTTTTGTTGCTTGTGTGCTTGTTGTCATGGCTGCAGATCACACGAAAGGGCTCAGTTGGATGCACACTGGGATGGTGCCACCCCAGCGCGCTACCCTCAACTGTTGTCACCACTTACTAGCAGCGCGTGCACATACACACGGAGCCTGCCAAGGACAGTGGCCACAAAAGATTGTAGGCTGCTGCTGTCCCCGTGCAATAGACCTACGACGGTCACGTGTGGTTCACTGGACCGAGGACTTAGGTTGGACCAGAGCAGCCATGCCAGGTTGGACCAGAGCAGCCATGCCAGGTTGGACCTGAGCAGCCATGCCAGGTTGGACCTGAGCAGCCATGCCAGGTTGGACCTGAGCAGCCATGCCAGGTTGGACCTGAGCAGCCATGCCAGGTTGGACCAGAGCAGCTATGCCAGGTTGGACCAGAGTGGCCATCCTAGGGTGGTGTTGCAGAGGAGCACAGGGGTGCAGACCAGCCCAGAAAAGGCTGCCGACACAACTCCAAGGACAAGGGTGATGGAGGCTGAAAAGAGCAGGCAGTGGTTGGAGGATCTGAAGCAGGACTTCAAACACAAAACACAATACTTTAGTGCCAACCTCGAGGTAGCCAGCCAGCAGCACCAGCAGCATGCAAAGAAACGGATGCAGGCAGAAGACATCATTGCTGAGAGGCTGAAGCGAGAGCTGACCCTCATGACTTTGAAGGACACTGTTGTTGAAGAGGTATATTATGACTAGGATATTTGTGGGTGTGTTAAGTTTTTACCTGCTGTCAACAGATCTGTAAGGAGCTAACCGCTTCGCAACAGAAGACGGTATGTGTGGTACTTTGTAGCTGAGTGATGGTTTTTGATAATTGTGTGGCTTTTAGCTTTCCATGGTACAGCGCAGAGGCCCACAAGATGAGTGTCTCGTCGAAGGGTTTGGTCTACGTATCACGAGAGCAGACCTTCACACACTCAATGGATTGACGTGGCTTAATGATGAGGTTTTTATTTCCTGGTTGCTTGAACTTCAAAATAGTGGCTTTTGCTTTTCAGATTGTGAACTTCTATTACAACCTGGTTGCAGCGCGTAGTGCTTCCGATGGCAAACTCAAAGTGCATGTCTTCAACTCATTCTTCTATTCCAAACTGATACAAGCAGGATATGGAGGTGTTCGAAGGTGGACAAAAAAGGTGTTTGTTTTCCTCCTACCCCTTTGCTTTTCATCTATCTAATTATGTGGATGTTGTGTTGGCACAGGTGGACATATTTGCACACGATCTGATTCTCCTCCCGATTCACCTGGGCACACACTGGTGCTGCGCTACCATCAATTTTGGCAAGAAACAGTTCCAGTACTATGACTCATTGCGAGGTTCCAATGCTCAATGTTTGAGTGCACTCAGGTATGCACATGGGTTAGGAGCAGGCATGCACTCATTGGGGTGTTCTTCCTTCAGGCAGTACATTGTGTGCGAGTCGAGAGATAAAAGACAGCAAGAATATGATTTGTCTGCATGGGCCGATTACTCACCCAAAGTATGCCGTGCATTGTTTAGAGTAGTGCCTTTTAATTGATTTATTTTGACATGGTCTTGTTTTGTTTACATGGATATATAGGACATTCCCCATCAGACTAATTGTTCAGACTGTGGAGTGTTTTCGTGTTTGGTATGTTGACCCCATGTATCAGTTGTGGCCACCTATCCCATGCCGTCAGCTTCCACTATGCTTACTGGCATCCTGAAGGTGTCCTATATCACTTGCTGTTGACAGATTGGCCTGCTGTATGTGGGTGTTGGTGCAGGAGGTTTCATAGGCAGCCACATTGTGTTTCTGCAGCTTTATATCAAGTGTTTGTTTTATACATGATCTCCATCTTATTTCAGTACGCGCGTTACCTAGCCAGAGATATTCGATTTGATTTCTCACAGGTATGCTGGTGTGTGATAGGCGTGTAGCTTGTTACGTACTGTACACTTTGTGTAGGCTGACATACCATCGATACGACAGCACATGATATGTGAGATCATGGAGATGAAGCTGTTCTAACACACTGGAAGTGTTTATGTTTGGACTTATGTATTGCCACAGAAGTGGGGCATATTTTTATTCCGTCATTAACATTACATGTAAACCAGTTCTATGCAGTGGCCACCTGCAAGCTGAACTGCCATGTCCTTGACAATTGATGGGAGGACCCACTAGGTCCCAGTGTACATGTGATAATGGTATTATTCTCAGAAGTGATCAACGTTGTCCTTTCAAGCTGTGATGTATTGTAGATTCCAAGCATTGATAATGCATATGGCTACAGTCGGTGTATGTACTATCCTACAAGCTAGCACGCCTAAACTTTTTATGCGACGGTAGCTTTTGGGAAGAGGATACTGAAAGCATAACAATGTCAAAGAAGACTACATATACATGTAAGGCTTCTCACGGTCTGCACGTGATCTATGAAAGGAAGTAACTGGGAACGAGAGCACGTGTTCGTACTGATTTGTGGACTTTCACGGCGCTCACCCTTTCTGTAGCGATTCGCTGCCAGGAGTGTACGGTATGTATGCTATTGTTACTGGTGTGGCACTTGCCGACGAAATAACCGTCAAATACAGTTGAAACAGCTACAAGGTTCCGAATTGAGGCATATATGCATGAACTTTCACGGCGTTCACCCTTTCTGTAGCGATGCGCTGCCGGGAGTGTACGGTATGTATGCTATTGTTACTAGTGTGGCATATGCCACGAAATAACCGTCAAACACAGCTGAAACAGCAGCAAGGCTCAGATAAGCTCGCAGCACAGCGCGGACGAGCTCTGCATTCACAACGGGGGTGAGTTAAAGGGCATAAGTGGAGAGGTTGATGTTTTCTCATTGTTGAAGCGCTACATATGTGTACTTGGAGCTATGGAGATTCTCCAGCGCAGCGCGCTATTTTCACGAAAGGTGTACGCGAGGTAAGTGAAGCGCTCAAGATGGAGTAGGGCGTACAGGTTGCAATTGGGTGAGCTAAAAGCCAGCAAGACGTACGATTACATTTATGATTGCATTTACACGTCACACGCGGACCTGCAGATACGACGTTCACCCTCTATCGTCCTTAGCGGGCGCCCATAAGCAAGATTCAAGCGAAGCCGCTTGGGCTTTTTTTACTTTCGGTTTTATGACATCTACAAATTATGGTTACGGTTAGGCAATCTGTAACACAAAAAGGAAGGCCCGGCCAGCGGCTTCGCTTGATGATGGGCGCCTGCTAATCACGATGCGAGTAAAAGTCATACCTCTGCCTGTGTACATGTACATCCAATTTAAGTCTAATCAGTAAAGTGGGGTAAATCTTTTATAAAGATAGTGCCTGCTGTTATATAATGTGGTTATGTGGTTACATTGATAGGAGTACATTGTAAAGGATAACCCAATTGCATGATGCAGTACACCACATATGGTGTCTGTCGGTGATCTGTGCAGAGCCAGGGGAGGCAATCAGAGGCACTGCAGCACATAGGAGTGGCATACATAGGGTGTGTGTGTGTGTGTGTGGATAAAATTATTTGATTGGTACTAATGGTACTTATGTTACATCTCTCACTTTCACTACAAGCATCTTCACTATTTGGAAGCTCATGGTTGCTGTAAAACCAGTAAGCTATGGATATGCTCTGTGTAAGAGAAGGCCGCCCAAGCTGAGATCCCTAACGTAAGCTGTAGCACCTATATCACAATTAAGTATTAATATTTAGTTCCCATACATGTGTGCATAACTCACATAGAGGTGGGCATAGCTCCCATACATAATGAGTCGCAAAAGGACACCATCCACCTCATGTATTGCTCCATACCTCCTGCGAGGGGTAGCGAATACCGTGAGCTCAGACTTTGTGTCACAGACACTTCAGATCTTCAGGTGTGGGATCCGCTTGAAGATATCGCTGCAATGACGGATCTACCCAGTTGCTTTTGGAGCAGCTAGTCGCCTATGTGTGCAGAGAGAGGCCAATGATGTATTAATAGCTCCCATGTCACACACACACACACACACACACACACACACACACACACACACACACACACAGAAAGAATACTTACTCTGTCAAGGGTGGTTGCCTTAGGCCAAAAAAAAAATTTCCCCCCGGCTGCTGAGAAACCATACCTGCATAAAGGACTTACAAATGATATACTAACATTCCTGTACCATCAAAATCTGCAGGGTGTTTTTAAACACACAATATATTTTTTGTTTTCTTCTTTTTCTCCCATATATAAATATATATAGAATCTCTCTCTCTCTGTGATCTGTGTGTGTGAAGTCAGGGGAGGCAAGCTGAGGCACTGTTGAATATAGGAGTGGCGTATACAGAGCGTCTGTCTGTGATTTGTGCGTGAAGTCAGGGGAGAGGCAAACTGAGGCACTGGTTTTAGAAAGTCTGTCTGTGATCACACACACACACAACACACACACAGGCACGGAGAATGATATCCAATCACATACACATATGTCTAGACAAACCCAACTTACATCAACATTACTAGCTAGTACTCTCTGACAAGGTTTAGGGCCTCTTCAATTGTCTGGAAGTCGATTTTGGAACGGAGTCCCCCCTTTCATTTTCGACCGCTGCACAAGCATTTTATCTTGCTTGTTCTGTTCAGTCTTTTCATCTTTATCGATGTCTTCAATGTTCTGGTAGTCTCCTTGGTGAATTGAGGCTTTATTTTCAACAAAACATTTTACCATGATATATCTGTGGTGAAAGAATATTGTTTCCCATTGCTTCACACTGTGCATACATTTCAAAGCACATGTTCCCCATCTTTTTTAAAGCACGTGGCCTTTTTTTTCATAAAAGTGTTTGTTTAGCCGACTTCCACAGGAACGTTATTTTAAGAATAGTGAACTTTGACCATCTATAAGGTTAAGTACTGAACCTATTTCGTTTAAAAGCAATACAAGGTGTCAAATTGTCGCAACAGTGTGTGTGTGTGTGTGTGTGTGTGTTGCGTGCATATGTGTACAGGTACCTTATAATAAGGTGTCATAAGGGTGTGCACATAACACTGGTATACGGGATTTTGGCTGTTACCAAAAACAGGGCGGCTGTTATCAAAACAGGGTGGGTAGGAGATAGTGGTTTATGCATATATAATACAGCTGCCCTGTTTTTATACAAGCTTGGCAATAGTTTTGGCAATAGTCGAAACCCGTATCCCACAAGTGACTTCTGGTCCATTTGTCACATGCAACTCAAACAAACTTTCCGCAAACCATCAGTAAGCTAAACAATTATGGAACTTTTACCCATATTCATTCGAGTTGCATGCTGCAAGCCAGCAGGAAGTTGCCCTGTGTATGCTACCTTTAACGGTTACACATAATCATTTCATTTATGTGGGCGTCTGACACCACAAGTTTGGCGTCTGACTTGTTCCACACTTCCTTTCATCATTTGATTACACGTAACCATTACATCAAAAAAATATCGCTGTACCCGATGAAAACAAGCTGCACTTGTCACACAGTCTGAATACCAAAAAATATTAGACTCACTGGATTTACCTATACCATCAAAAAAAACAACATGCGTCTTGGACTGATCGTGAGATAACAGTTCTTGAATAAGAACTTGCATATTGTTCGATAACAATGCGCAACCAAACTTCTTGTTATCACAAAATTGAAAACATTGCATTGGACGTGCCACACGTATCCAAGAAATAACAAATTCATTATGAGGTAATCATTACTTCACAAGTAAATATCATTCTGTATGAAAAAGTTGGTGGTATATGGGATTTCAAGGCAATAGTGGTGTAAAACGGAAGGAACTGATGGTATGCTTAGCACAACGCTCGCGCTGCTAGGCATTGCAGTATAGCCACCACTGGCTCCAACGTCCATAAATGGATATGGTGTGGCAGCAGCATACCATTTTTTGCTCTTTGCCTCGTGATGCAACAGACATTTAGTCACTTTTGATGTTAGGAATCTTGCCATAGCAAAACAAGAAATAGTAGTATACCCCATCGCTAAGTAGCACTGTGACATCTGCCGCTGCAATGCATTAGGGCTAGTAGCATTTTTAAAAGGTGGTTAAACTTTATCCTTGGGTGTGGTATGGAATTATTATGCCCAACTTCATAGGATAGGGTCTTCAGTCCTTAGTCTTACACTCCTGTAACTGCTTGGTGTACAGTGGAGAACATACTTGACCAAATTTTTTTTACCTCCAAAGGTGTTATGTTGTATGTTGTATTTTTCAGTACTAGTATGGGATAAATTAAAAATAATTACATACCTCTATTGTGATATGACTTGGCAGTATGAACTTGAAAAGGAAAGTCATCACATAATACCAATGGTTAGTTAACGAATTTAGCTACCCCTCTCAAAATCAACTTGTGCATTGTTTTCTGCCTGAGTTTTTTGTCTTTTTCAATGAAATTTGATATATTTTTCAAGTTCATACTGCCAAGTCATATCACAATAGAGGTATGTAATTATTTTTAATTTATCTCATACTACTACTGAAAAATACAACAACACTTCTGGGGAAAAAAAAAATTGGCCAGGTATGATGTTCTCCACTGTATAGTCTAACTGCCATACATGTGCAGGTCCATGCATGCATGCATACAGATTATAACAGTTTTTTGTTTGCTTACGTCATCAAATTTTGCTAGTAAAATATAAGTGCAGTAGACAGCACCAGTGAAACTTCATTCTGTAATGGGTATGGTAGTAATAAAATAATACGTGAACACGTTAAACAGGTAGGCGGGTCCCTCGATGAAATAGCGAGTTTATCCCATGAGGGATGTAGGTTTTAAGCCTCAAGATGGCTTCCCTTTCCGCTGCCCATTGGCCCTCTCGATGTGCGGGATCGCAAGCTATTAAAGGTGTTACACGCACCGAGGCAAACCCACCATGTCCATCAAAATGACGGTATATAAGGTACCTCGTGAGGGAGTCGATCGTACTATTGTAGGCAGTACGGTGGTTGGTGATGCGCAAGTGGAGCGGCTTAATCGTTTCCCCAACATACTGCTTCCCACAAACAACACACCTGATGACATAGACAAGATGGGAGGAGGAACAAGTCATCATTGTCGTAATGGGGAAGCGTTCTCTGGTAGCGTTAGCAGTTTCTCTCTTTAAAAATGGGACAGGTTAGGCAGCCAGCTCTACCACAGGTGGATGTCACCCTGGCGATTCTATACCTACGCCCAGTCGGTGCAGGCAAGGGTAGACTCATTCTCACATCTCCCCTGAGAGCCGATCTAGTTAGCATCCGTCGTAGATTGATTGCATTTCTAAGGCACATCATCGGGTTCGATTGTACTTGGACAATACAAGAGGCAGTATTATTTTTTTCATGGAAGTAGTTACGATTGTCCTGCGCGAACCGATGTGCAGAACCTGCTATAAAAGGCGCTAGACTGCTCGAGGACTTTCTATTTAATGCCACCTCTACCACAGATGTAACAGACTTTACCTACCTGGTGGCTAAAGCGTTTTTAAAAGGTATCACTTATCAACACTATTTGATACCTGCTTCTTCGATCCCCTCCTTGATGACCTCAGCATCTCTCCTGCCTTGATTATTTCTGAATCATTTGTCCACCTTTACCTTAATGGCCAAATAGGTGAAACCCAAAATATAATCACCGCCACATACCTAAATCTAATGAATCTTCAATGGTTGAGACTGTCAGAATATCATGATGTACTCACTGGTGACCTCAAAGAGGTACAGAGCAATGTCAACATGCTTGATAAGTATTCTCCTATAGACCTCATATTAATGCACCCTATATCCATGTCCATAGCCCTCTTATTAATGCACATAGCTGCGATCAAAACAAATAGTGAAGACAATAAACATCATCAAAATACTGAGTTGAAGCAATTTCTCAATGCAGTTAACTGTATACTGAAATACTTATATCAGCAGAAAGCTGAAGTAAAACAACACCGGGAATGAGGGAACCTGCATCCACAGAACAGGGGGGGGGGGGGGGGGGGACTACATCCTCTTCATCATCATTGGTGGTGTAGTAGTTTGACATGGCCTTTATTGATGATGTCGGCACAAGGCCAGACGTCACCAGAGGCATAGATGTGTATCCACCTTGCGGTGGAGCCTTTTGCACGCTTCAAGGTGTGTTTTGGTCACATTAGTAAATTCAGTTCAGGGTGGAGGAAGACTGCACTTTTTTGTCTGGCCAGTATTAGTACTCTTCCGCCCCAGATGCCCAGGATATGGATTAATTACCCCAACACGCAACCCGGCTACTGGTCTGGACTGGAACTTCTCTAACCATTGAATGCAATAGACGATGATAAAAGTAACCTCACTGGTCCTCTCGGAAAAACGATTGCTATAGTTTTCACTTAATCATAGATTGACCGTGCGTTTGTGACTTAAGTCATATGACTTAAGTCACAAATCACTAATTATATTCATGTGGCCTTTCAAAACTTAGCTACCTTCATGTGGTGGATTGTGTAAACTGATAGGTACAGCTACAAAATCAGTGAATATATACATGTACATGTAGAATGTGAGCAGCTGAATGTGTACTATATTTACAATGCAGCATCTGCAATATGCTTTACTAGACAATTGCTTCCTTGCTTTGATCGCAGTCCACATAAAGCCACGATTTTTCCATTTGATGCATCTGAGCAAACACTAAAACAGTTCTTGCAGGTGTCCAAGACTGGGTTCGCCATGCTGTTTCCAGTGCCAGGCCTCCTTGACGCATGTGATTGTTGATGTCTATAATCGATGCTGCATCAAAATAGGATTCAACAATCTTCTTTCGCTTGACAGTTTTGTTAAATACTTCCGTCTGTCCTACCTCCTCCCCATCTTCATCAAGCATCTCTCTCCATCTGCGTTTGTTGGATGGCTTGCCAGGGAGAGTTGTAGAATGTGTGGACACAAAACACTTTCTAACTTTATCTCCCCATGCATGGGCCATGATGTTATGGCCTTCTACCGTGGATGTTAGTGTGACATCATCACCTAGTTCTTTGAATTCCACCTCATCAAGATACAGCTTAGGAAACATTCGAGTTGCTGTCTTTACTAATCCTGTGAAGTGCATACCATTCTTTCTACAAGCAACAGCTGTGGTGACACTAGCGAAGGCAGAATCTGCACTTATAGCTCTCCCAGAGCCATGCCATGGCTTGGTAAGCCTAAGGAGCAAGGCAGTGCCTGCAAGCTTGTATTCAGACATGTATTCCTTAGTGTTCATAACCTCAGCACCTTCCTGAATCTCTAGCTGTAGAATGATCTTCGTGTCAGCATCTGCACTATTCTTCAGCTCACATCCCACTCCTTTTGGCTTCCTGTCTATTCGTGTCACATGGGGCATTCCATCCGAACAAATATCACCATCTTTTCCTCTCCATGATGACACAGACTCATCTACGCACAGCTGCCACCCAGGATAGAACTTCTCTACTCTTCGCTGATTGAAGCATTCAATCAAGCGGCGAACTGATGACCATTTATCACTGTTATTCTCATCTTCAGGGCAGAATGATAGGCATCTAAGTAAAATTTCAAAGCGATTTCGTGACAGGCCATATCGCTCCCCAAAACGAGGAGCAGGAAAAAGACCATCCTCAGTAGACCACAGATCTCGTCTACCTTCTGAGGTCCTTGTCAAAGAATACAGGGCACCGAACACTGCCAATATCTCCCCTTCATTGACCTCACATCCTTCAGGCAAGCGGTCTGAAGTCCAATTGCTGATATCTGTCAGCATATGGGATGGAAATGACAGCATCCAATAATCGAATGGTGTCCTACGCATCTCATCCACATCATTTCCCCACAAGATGTGTGCTCCAAATCTTGGCATGCATCTCCAGTCTTCAAGAACTCCATCAACAACCTTCCATTGTACTCCATGGCAAAGTAAACTGTTTTCAGAATCATCTACTTCTTGCTCATGCTGTTCTGTAAGACCCACTGCTGGAGACGCTGCTTCTTCTGAAATGGAGGGTGGAGGGTGTGTGCTTGTGCTACCACTGCTGCTTGCATCAATGACTTGACATTTCAGGCTGCGTGCTGATAAGGCCATTGAAACCCCTACCTCACTAAAACGTACTAAGTATTTCACTTTTCTCCCAATCCCTTGGACTTCTTCGACCACCCCATCCAGTTCTTTTGTTGCAGACAGCCTTCCAAACCTTTGCTTTGCTGGCTTTTTCCCCAGAACCTTGATTGCACTACACGATACACGATTACCAACCGAAAATGGCATTATAATAGGAGATGCGCAAAACTAACGACGGAAGCGTACGCGTTTGGGTTTATATGTACGTAAAAATTAAACAGAAACTGTCCTGTGCGGTTGAAAGTGCAGTGCAACCCCTATCCTATTCATAAAGTACAAGCGTCATGAAAGGAAAAAGTTGCAAGCGTCATGAAAGGAAAAAGTTGCAAGCGCCATGAAAGAAAAAATTCCTGTAAGCTGTACCTATCAGTTTACACAATCCACCACATGAAGGTAGCTAAGTTTTGAAAGGCCACATGAAATAATTAGTGATTTGTGACTTAAGTCACAAACGCACGGTCAATCTATGATTAACCCTATACGAGTTTGCCAGAATGCTGATTAGTTAGAATGCTCTCCATTACAGATATGCTGCAGGTCAAAAACATATTTGTACAGCTGATTCACCAGAAGGTTAGAAGCTGCTAAAAAACGATTCAGTGCACGAAGGGGACCATATCACACGACCCTGGCAATGTATACCAGGGAAATACTTTAAACAGGTTCAACGTCAAGATGGTGTCATTTGAAGGTGACCCAAGCTGATCCAAAGATGTCTGGTCTCTAGGTTGCAGCTTTGCTTTACGGTAAACAATGTACTGAAAAAAAAAAAAAAAAAAAAACCCGATAAATAGTAATTATATCTAATTGGTTCTTACATGTTTACGATGGCTACGATGGACAGCCGCAGGTGGCTGACTTGCCGTGGTAGGGTTGTGGTTAAATGACGTACGGGAGCCACACTTGACATGACCTGGATTATAGTTGGAACGACTTTTGGGTCATGGACATTATATGTGATGGGGTATGAAAAGAATTGTTCTTTTAACTTGACTCCGCACCACTCCGCTCGTACTGCATAGATCCTGGTCATCATCGTCTGACTCTTCTTGGCCGACTTGTAGTCTTCGGGTAAGCCAGCAAACACATTTCGTCTGTATCCCCTCAGCTCCACGTCCACAGGCGAATTGTCGAACGTTCGGGCGCCTTCCATCTCCGCGGTCACCGCATCCCAGTTCTACTGATAATCCAGGTCTTTGCTCATGTAATGTTGAACTATCCCACAAAAGTCGTCCAGAGCCGCAAACAAGACGTCGCTATACCTCAGATACTCTTCGGTAAGCAGTGGGCGGCTTCACGTTGCCTAAATCACCCATGAACGGTGCCATAATTAAAATTTAAACTCCTCCTCCCCCAATTATATTAGACATGTCGTCGGAGGATTTAGCTCGGATACAACAGCTGGTCAAGAAATTGGTTGCCCCCAAGAACCAGCAACTAATTATATGTGCAACAACATTTTTTTGATTGCAATACAGGGATTTATTATTATGCTTACCACTACAGCCACTAAGACCCAGGGAGTGTGCTGGTACCAGCTTCTTTTGTAAGGGTAGGTGGAAAGTATATTGTAATTCTGTTCGAAGCTTTGTATAAATTTAATTTACTACTACTCTCGTAGAAGGGACTGTAACAGCATCAACTTACTTTTCTTGTCACTACACCCATCATTTCGAGCTTTTTCCACAGCTACTTTTAGTACACAAAAGAACGTGTACATATGTACCATAAGTAAATACACACTATGGGAGAGATTAAGCCAGCAGTAGCAGGATGGCCAAGAGAGTGCAGATAATGGTGACCATGAGTGAATAGAGGTATATTATCAGGAAATCTACATGTATGATGGTATTACAAGATCCCTGTACTTTCATGCTGGCTTCAATCTTTGAGCAAGTGGAACAGTTATGTATTGGAGTATAGCCACCACTGGCTCCAACGTCCATAAATGGATATGGTGCGGCAGCAGCATACCGTTTTTTTCTCTTTGCCTCATCCTCTAACTTGTTGAAGTCGGTTAGCCACTTTGATTCTTTGTTCCTTCCAAAGTCTCCTTTCAGTTTAGTTACTTCTCGCACCATTTCCATCTCTGGAACCATTCCAGAAGCGTAGTGCAATGCAATCCTTGTAGAACCCGGGCATCAGGTCCTTCTCGATCACCTTATTTTTTACCCCTTTACCTTTCTTGTGCTCTTCTCCTCCTGCCAGCTTGTAAGAGTACATCTTGGAGCAGACACACACAAACTCAGAGATGGGTGTGCCCTTGGCCTGGTCTTTAAATTTGCCCCGCATCGTTCCGTTGTCTTTGCAGCGGTAGGGACCCTTCCTGTGCTCCCCATACATCGTGTGGGAGGGTGGGTATTGTTCATTAGCTTGAACAGGTTCACCTCAATCTTTTTCTTTTTTCTGCTTGCTGGCCTCCACTTTACCAAGGTGAGCATCTTTTGGAATACGGTTGTCCTTGACTTACTTTTGTTCCCAGTGCACCATCTACAGGCGTGAACTTCGCCCTTAATGTATACAAAAATGGTGCTGCCTGCATAGTATGCGCACTTGTTTCAGTGTCATACTGACCAGTGCTATTTTCTCCAGCCTCTTCCTATGTGGTGTATGGGGAATTTCTCCAGCCTCTTCCTGACATGCGGTGTAGAGGGGAATTTCTCCAGCCTCTTCCTTAGAATGCGGTGTAGGGGGAATTTCTCCAGCCTCTTTGTGACTATGTGGTGTATGGGGAATTTCTCCAGCCTCTTCCTATGTGGTGTAGGGAAATTTCTCCAGCCTCTTCCTGACTATGTGGTGTAGGGGGAGAGAGGCTCGTCTTGATCATAGATGAGTTTCCTCTAGGGCTCACGACATCTACTTTTAGGATGACAGTTTGCTATATCTTCCACTCTCAGCCAAGGGCTCTTCGAAGTGGTTAGTAAAATATCAAACAACGAATGATTATAATATAAATAATACAACTAAAAAATTAAAATAATAATTTATAATGCAAAAGAAAAACTTAACTAAATGGGTCATTGACTTGTCTTCAATGCTGCCACCCATCTAGGTTTGAACAGAAGGTCTGAACATTTTTGATTTGCCTGGGTTTTCACCCACCCGAACCGTGCTACAATGGCATCTGCATGTCAGTATTACGAAATCACACAGTACCAGTAGTAGCTTTCTTTACAAGTGCATGGGTGCACCCGGCAGTCACCATTACTTTTCCACCATCACTAACTTTTATAGTGGAGGGGAAGCATGCCTATACTCTAACCAAATCACACTGGTGGTCCATCTGCTGCTTTGCACATATGTTTGGAATTGTATTTATGTGCATTAAAATATATTGCACAGTGTATGTACACTTATAGCATAATGCATGCCTTTAGCACTACAGTGATACCTTTGATAGCATTAAATGGCTCTTGGTACCTTCTCTCTTTGCCGTAGTGGTTACATGAGCCGCACTTTTAACCATCCAGGACAGGTATAAAATCTAATGTTGGAAGCAGCGGCTGGTCTTTGGTAAGATACTCGCTTTTGGACGCGAAACACATGGCCAATATCTCGGATTTGTCCGATGGTTGTATGTGGCTTGTGCTTTTGTACCAAATGTGTAGCAAAACCAGATCCCGGAACAAAATTGTCGCACTGATTGCAGCTTGCAATCAATCGCTCTGGTACAATAGGTTGTATTTAGCTAGAAATGTAGGAACATCGTCGTAGCCAACACCTTCAGATCACATTCGGGATCAGATGTAGCAGTACCAGTTCATGTGTGGTCTTGAGAGTAGCATGTCTGGGACGAAAGGTGGGGAGATCAGTGAGTACAGGAATCGAGGAGTTGGCAAGGCTATTTCTGTACTGGCTGGCATGAAAAAGAAAAAAAACCATTATATTTGTTTGAACCATTGTTGCAAATGCAATGATTTCATTATCTGTTCCTTATGTACCTAAAGAGTTCATTTTTGTTCGTTCAATGTAATCGAATAAAGATGTGTACAATAAATCATCTCCGAAGCCAAATTGTTGCTCAAATTCAGCGACTGCATAAATGCTATTATGCCATGATGTATAACCATATGGCGTAACTCAGTTCCCATTACAAGTTTACTAATGGCTCTAAACAAACAATTACCTTCCCCACGTATGGAATGCCGGCAGATGGGAGATATCTCAGCGAAAGGCTCTGGAACTACACTCTGATTTTAACAGTAACTTTACTACCAAGGATGGCACATAGCATATCACAAACACTCATGTGATGGGGTTGTACAGGATGGTATGAGTTGATGCCCTTCAAATGACTCAATTTGAACATCATCACTTCTCTGACTAACAGATTCTATAATGTCCAATGTTTACAGAATATAAAAATTCTTAATAATATATATATATGTATCACCATCATCCATCTCGTACAGTAAGTGGTACAAGTGTATCCACTACTAAGACTTCTTTCACATGCTCAACACTCTTAATGGTTGACACATACACAATGCACCTGTCTTCAATACTGTAAGAGGGCAGGAACTGGGCACAATGGTTAGCAACGCAGCTGACATCTGTTGCCATATTGTGGACACTGTATGAGTGTGTGCAACAATAGAGATATCATTTGCCATACGTCAAATACTACACCTATCTCAGCCAAAAGGGGAAGGTGGACCATTGGTCCTGGAGGTGGAGGATTTTACATTTGAGAAATTGCACAGTGCCAAACTTGGCTGTTGACGAGGTGGTAAAATATTACTTATGGTATATATTTTACCAAGTCCTGATCCTTGGTGGCTGTTTGCTCTTCCTGTTAGGCCAATCAGTGCCTCACCTTTCTTTTATCAAGGGGGAAAAGTAGATGGTCTCCTTGCTGCACTCCTGAGACCAACATAAGGTTCTTCC
Source organism: Spongilla lacustris (assembly GCA_949361645.1). Taxonomy (NCBI): domain Eukaryota; kingdom Metazoa; phylum Porifera; class Demospongiae; order Spongillida; family Spongillidae; genus Spongilla; species Spongilla lacustris. The sequence continues at coordinate 1,260,117 of OX442418.1, forward strand.
ATGTTGTGCCAGAGATGTTGATGGTTGGAATAACACCATGATACATAAGGAAGAAGTTCTGGAAAATGTACTGCACAGAGATCAACAAGAGCCTGATGTGATACTAAATTGAATGCATTATGCATGTCCACTTGTCCAAATTCCCCGAAGGGTTTTACAAGTGTGTAGAAAATGCGAAGGTGCCGGGCAAGTTCAAGGACACGAGGCCAAGGGCAAAGTGGTGACTGAATTCGCGGCCCTGTCGAGCAAGATGTACTCGTTCAAGGTAGATGAGAACAAAGAAGTCAAGAAGGCCAAGGGGATCACCAGAGCTACATTGAGTCAGGTCCGACACCAGCAGTACGTGGACTGCATCTCCGACGACTCGTTGTACATGTAGCAGAAGAGTCTGAAGAGCATAAAACAGCGCGTGGGGCTGTACAACAACGTGAAGGTGACCCTGAGCCCCCTGGACTCCAAGAGATACATCCTGGACGGGATCTCGTCCCTGGCCTACGGGCACAAAGACCTTAGACCTTGGGATTAAATTCATCTGTTATTTGTTATGACAAAAATAAATAAATTCATATCTACACCTGACAATTGTGATGTCTAGCCTTGTAAACTGTTGGACAGTCTCCTAAGCAATCTCTGCAAATAAAGGGGTCATTCTCCAGATGTACAACCTGTACATGGTTAATCCTATCCACCGATGTAGAAAAGCCTACACCGCATGCCGTCCACGAGCACTTCAAAAATGATTCATACTTGGGGTACTTGCCATCAATTTCATGGTACTCGTTGATAGGATTATCCAATCTATGTAAACTTGAAAATATTTTTTGGCAATATTGGCACATGTGCCAACCATGATGCAGAGCAGGGTGGAAATAAAACTTAACAGGTGGGACATAGTCGAAAGGAGTTATATCACACTCCATCTCCTCTGCAAAGATTTCAAGCATATTTTAAACAGGTTCAACATCAAGATGGTGTCATTTAAAGGTGAACCAAGCTGATCCAAAGATGTCTGGTCTCTAGGTTCTTCCCCAATGCAGCTTTGCTTTACGGTAAACAATGTTCTGAAAAAGAAAAAAAAGAGAACCTGACAAATAGTAATTATATCTAATCGGTTGTTACATGTTTACGATGGCTACAGTGGACGGCCGCAGGTGGCTGACGTGCCGTGGTAGGGGTTGTGGTTTAATGACGTACGGGAGCCACACTTGACATGACCTGGGTTATAGTTGGAACGACTTTTGGGTCATGGACATTATATGTGATGGGGTTGTACAGGATGATGCTCTTCAAATGACTCAATTTGAACATCATCACTTCTCTGACTAACAGATTCTATAATGTCCAATGTTTTCAGTATATAAAAACTCTTAATAATATATATATATGTATCACCATCATCCATCTCGTACAGCCCTTCCAGTCTGCTGCACAAAGTCCTCCAAGGAGTGTGAGAGGCCAAAACAAATACCACTACGTACCTGGGCGTAATCAATCCCTACACCAAATGCACTGGTGGCAATCATCATTGCTTTCCCTTCCTCCATTGTTGGTAATTGTTAGCATTTGTTTGGTCTTCCTGTTGGCCGGTGTAAGTGGTGCAAGTGTATCCACATGCTCAACGCTGTTAATGGTTGACACATACACAATGCACCTGTCTTTAATACTGTAAGAGGGCAGGAACTGGGCACAATGGTTAGCAACGCAGCTGACATCTGTTGCCATATTGTGGACACTATGAGTGTGTGCAACGATAGAGATATCATTTGCCATACGTCAAATACTACACCTATCTCAGCCAAAAGGGGAAGGTGGACCATTGGTCCTGGAGGTGGAGGGATTTTACATTTGAGAAATTGCACAGTGCCAAACTTGGCTGTTGACGAGGTGGTAAAATATTACTTATTACCAAGTCCTGATCCTTGGTGGCTGTTTGCTCTTCCTGTTAGGAACTTGCCCTCTCTGATGTCTTTCCCCACCTTCCTGATCAATCATATTTTTGGACTTACACCATTAGCCACAGCTGGCAGCTACTCCATTGTGTCCAGCCTAGCCCTGATCCTGTTGAACCTCCTGCCTTTCTATAAAAGCAAATACTCATAATGTTCATCAATAAAGTATTGCTCCTTTATTACCCACGTAATATACACATTTTACAAAGTACAGAACCACCTATAACTTTGGTGTAAATACACAAAAACGTTGTTACCTATATTCTACATACCTATTCTACATCCCACATGTAGAGAGAGGTGGGAGATGAGTGGGTACAGGAGTTAGAAGACTCCAGTGTTTTCACAATATAAAAATTCTTTCATTCCACTAAACACAGACATCTTTAATCCTAAATATAAATCAATGATAATTCATATCGTCTTTTATTAGTCGAGTTAAGTTTGCTTGAAGCAAGCCTCAGTTGGTCAAAACTTCAAGCAGCAGGAGACCTGCACGATGGTTGGCCATGTTCCCTATGATTGAGGTCAGTTGGCGTACCTGTTTTTGATGAGGGCAAATATGTACATGTAAGGTGTCTCATCTACGGTTCAAGGAAAGTAGTTAAAATTTTAAGCCTATCTTCCTTAGATTTACCAAGATGCATTATGCAGCAAACTTAGAGGTGGCGGTATTCCATATTGGTTGACCCCTGGAGGTGGACGATCTCTATGGGTTGACTGAAGGTGGGAGGCCCTGCAGGTCTATATTGGGTGCAGGAATGGGTGGGTGGCCCTTGATGCTCTGGCCGATGTGAAGTGGAACGTCGCTGCCGATCACAACGAGCATCTTGGGAAATAGATCGCCAGTGTGATCTCGGTACTGGTGAAGGTGATCACGATCTGGAATAATGTCATGGGGTCTGTCGGCGATTCTTAGAGAGCGGTAGTACTTCTTCAGGGATCGGTGCAATTGGTGCTACTTCCTCTGGGTTCAGTTGCTACTTCCTCGGGGGTCAGTGCTACTTCCACAGGGATCAGTGCTATTGGTGCTACTTCCGGGGTCAATGGTACTTCCTCAGGGAGCAGTGCTATTGGCTCAGATTGGTGCTACTATTGGCACTGCTGCCTCAGGAATAGCTGCTGGGTCTGGGAATGGTTCCGCTGCAAGTGGTTGAGCTGCCCGATTTGTACTATGAATGCATGATGGGTATAGAGACCACTATGGGAGGTCTGGGGACTGCTATATGGAACTGGGGGCCACTATGGGGGGCCTAGGGACCCTATGAGTTCTGATGGAATCACAGTACCCACCTCCTCCAACTAGTAACTCTGTTTACAGCATACATACATACCCACCCCCTTGACAACATACCATCCCCTTCAACATACCATCCCCTTCAACATACCATCCCCTTTACAACATACCATCCTCTTTACAACATACCATCCTCTTTACAACATACCATCCTCTTTACAACATACCATCCTCTTTACAACATACCATCCTCTTTACAACATACCATCCTCTTTACAACATACCATCCTCTTTACAACATACCATCCTCTTTACAACATACCATCCTCTTTACAACATACCATCCTCTTTACAACATACCATCCTCTTTACAACATACCATCCTCTTTACAACATACCATCCTCTTTACAACATACCATCCTCTTTACAACATACCATCCTCTTTACAACATACCATCCTCTTTACAACATACCATCCTCTTTACAACATACCATCCTCTTTACAACATACCATCCTCTTTACAACATACCATCCTTCTTCTTGCCCACAACTACCAAGATTACTACCACTATTAACACCACTGCTGCCAGTCCAATAATACCACCACAAATGGCCGCATTGCTGCCTGATTTGGCTATAAAAGGAGATAACAATCCATACATAAAACTGCAGAAATGACATTCATGCAAATTCGGTCCATGTTGGTTAGTATTCAAATCATTATTTAACCGATCCTGCTCATGTATGGCCCAATACTCCACACCTCAGTTTAAGTATTATGTGACTAGGTGCAAGGGTACCATGTTTGATGCTTACAATCTGCATTGTTCATAATAGTATCCATGGAGCATGCTAAGGTGCAATGGAAAATGTAACATCATTGGTACAAACTGCTTTGTTCACAACAGTATCTATTGTGAAAAGGAATAAGTTAAGCATCTGAGGAGAGAGGTGGGGTATCTGTGGGTGCAGGAGTTAGAAGACTAGAGGGAGAGGGGTCAAAAGGGCGAAAGGTGTGCTGTACATGAGCACTGACTCCTGCTGCCATCAATAATACTACAATGGCTTGCACCTGTATTTATGTGGCCACTCTACAGAGAATAGCCTCATCTTGGTGCAGCAGGTGCTGCAAGAGCCAGCTGTTGCAGCTGCTGCTCCGCCACATGACGCTGGAGTGAATTTTTGGATTCCCCCCACCCTTTGGAGTAGTGCGATGGAACATTGAAGTGCAGACCAGACTGTAATTACAGTAGTTGCACTGGAATTTATTACACAAGTGTAATAAATGTTAATTCCAGGACATGAGTAGGAATCATTGCTCTGAAAGAATGGCGTCAAGCCTAGGCCAGATCCTGCTGTATAAAAAGAAATGCTAATGTTCATCAATAAAGTCTTAATTAATGGGTACAGGAGTCAGAAGATTAGAGGGAGACAGAAGGGTGAAAGGTGGGCTGTACATGAGGACGTTGTCCAATGGCCGGCTGGCATTATAATCCCTGTTAGTATCCATGGTGACAAGGAATAAGTAGGCATACCTTTAACCCTTCAACTGTGAAAAGCACATTTGAACCTTTGCATAACGATGGCTACATCTCAGCTTTCAGCTTCGTTTTCTCTTATTTTCTCTTCAGGCACCAGAGATATCCTCTTGTCCAATCATACCCCTTTCTGCATGTCCTCAATGCCATAGTTACCCAGGAGTTCTATGGCATGGGTACTAGATGAATGTATGGGCTACCACTTCTAGCTGGTGCCTCCTACCCTTGATGGCATGCTGGTTGTAGGTGTATCTGTATGTGACATTGCACCCGGCCAACAACATCTCTACAGCCTCCTTGGCATTATAGTGATTTCACCCACGTGCAACGTCACAGAATGCCACCAGTGTCTTAAGCCTGACCCCCCCTGATTAGTTGGTGTCCTTTAGCCTGACCCCCCCCTGATTAGTTGGTGTCCTTTAGCCTGACCCCCCCCCCCCCCTGATTAGTTGGTGTCCTTTAGCCTGACCCCCCCCCCCCCCCTGATTAGTTGGTGTCCTTTAGCCTGACCCCCCCCCCCCCCCCCCCCCCCCCCCCCTGATTAGTTGGTGTCCTTTAGCCTGACCCCCCCCCCCCCCCCCCTGACATGATGCTGGACATTACAGACTGGATGCAGGCATCTGTTTTGTCAGTTATCATGGGGTTGGCTACCATGAGGTAGGAGCCACATGCACAATGTAATGTACCACAGTTCGCTCCACCTGTTTGCGACAGTAAAATGCTACGGCAATAGGTATTCACTCCTGTAAAGCTTCATTCAGTTGTGTAAACAGTTGACGTTTGGTTTCACCAATTTGAGGCAATATGCAGCATAACTGTGGGGTAGAATGTTTCTTTAGTACTTCTGTGTAATCCGATTTCTTCACAGTATTTTTGGTATATGTCTATTTGTTCCTTAAGGTCATATTTTTCTTCTATCTCGACTGAGATGGACTGTTTCTATGTATAAGTAGAGAAGAAACTTGATGCAAGCATATACGGTGGGTGGCCGCGGGTAGCTGACTTGTCGATTTTTGAACAGGATCCCAGTAGTGGTCGACCTCGATGGTGTACATTGGAATGATGCTGGCCGAAGATGGGTACGTGCTTGAAACTTCAGACATAGGAGGATAAATAAATAAATATAAGTCAATCATCGGGTTGCTTACATTGGAGTCTTTGCTGGGAACGTCCATTATTTTTACAAAAGGTTGTATAATTATCTAAAGGCTGTTCATTGTAGAGGGTCTTAAAACTGGTCCTGCTAAGTATAGCCCAATACTCTTCACAACAGTTTATGTATCCATGGTGACAATGTACAAGAGCAGCATTTATACTTACAAACTGCATTGTCCATAATAGTATCCATAGTGAAATGGAGCATGTTAAGGTGCAATGGGAAATGTAACATCTAGTATGTATGGTTAAAAGGAATAAGTAAAGAATACAGGTTCTGCCTAGACCATCACTACAGAGAGCAGAGTTTAGAACTAGGTATTGCAAACTTAAATACCAGCAGTGGTAAAGTTTCTTTATGGTCCGCCAAATATTTCTTCCGCCCTAGGAAAGTGGTTATAAGTAGGCATCCTTTTCTATTGCGGCCTTGTCATACCCGCTGCAAACGTGCACGCTGGGATCGAATAAAAATAGATGGTTTAAAAACTTACGGATGATATAAATTGTCATTTCTTGCGGTACTTGTATTGCTTGGGTGTGTTCCGAATATCTACTTAAAATCCCGCTAATCTCGTGATGCTTCATGCACATTTTTGTGGTCTGGTTTAGGTGGCTAGCCAGTGTTATCCAATACGTCGAGGAATTCATCTGGTGTCATTTTTTTGCATATCATCTCCACTCTGATCACTGTCATCTGTCATCTGGTTCTCACCCTTCACCTGCCTTTTCAAGGCCTCTAACTCTTGATCAGCTACTGCTCCGCTGACCGTCGTAGAACCCCTCCACCTGCCTTTTCAAGGCCTCTAACTCTGGATCAGCCTACTGCTCCTCTGACCGTCGTAGAACCCTCCACCTGCCTTTTCAAGGCCTCTAACTCTGGATCAGCTACTGCTCCGCTGACCGTCGTAGAGCCCGCCACCTGCCTTTTCAAGGCCTCTAACTCTGGGTCTTCTGATGTCAACGCCAACCGCTTTGCTGTGCGCGGCGTACCTCTGATTATAGACCTTTGCATAATGACGGCTACAACAGTACCTATGATGGCACACAAGGTTCATTACAACCTGCTATGTTCATAATGGTATCCATGGTGACAAGGAATAAGTAGGCATCCTTTAACGCTTCAACTGCGGGCAGCACATTTGTATGAGATTTTGCTTACATATACATATGTACGGCGAGCTCCCCAATGTTAATTCCACAATAGTATATTTTTCTAACTCTACTCCCTTGTGATAGAACTATGCTGCAATTACCCCGTTACCCCTCAGAGTCATACTGAATAATAAATATTCTTTTGTTACGTATTTAGTTATCGAGCTACTACTGCTACTGCAGCACTCTGCTGTGCATGAGCAACGAGGTACCTTGCTGCTGCAGCTGCTGCCGTGGAGGCTGCCACGATGCTCAGGGTCTCGGTCGTGTCCGCCCCCATGTACATCATGACGCCCGTATTGATGCCGGCACCCAGACCCAATCCCACCAGGAGCCCAGTCTTGGCTATTTTGCTGAACCCGTCCCCTGCTGCTACGCAGCAGCTGGAAGTGGCGGCGGCCACGCCAGAGTCGTACGAGGGTAGACCCAACCCGTAGCAGACCAAGTAACTGGTAGCAGCCGAAGTGATTGCGGGCATCACGTCTTCCGCCCCGATCATGGGCGGGGGTGGAGGCATTGTCGTCACCGTCTTCAGCGCAGGTTTAGGCTCCTCGGCTCCTCCCAAATCTGCTCGGTTTTGGTCTCACCGATCTTTGTGGTGCCCCCGGTTGTCTTCTTATTCGTGCTGAGGTCTTCTAGCGATACGTTAATTACTGGACTGAAATTAATTGGTATTTGAGTGGTCTGGGCACTCTGAACCTTTGTGTGTCGTGGTCTGGGCCACCGAACAAGAACTTTTGTTTCCCATTACCAAACTCCCAAACGAAATTTGGACAATGCAGAGAGTTATAATCTGAACACTTGTACAGCTTTAGTTAAAACACCTGAACGAAGTATCCTGCACAGTATGGCAGCGATTGCAGCTCAGCAAGGCCTAGCCACGGCCACGTATGACAGCAAGCCCGTCCAAGACGCCCTGTCCCAGGGAGCCCTCCCACACAAACTACTCTACGGAGTCACCATAGGCGGAGCAAGCTACGTTACCGCGCCCTATTTATCACCTCCGGAGGCATCGGAGGCCTGTTTGCTGCCGGTCAGACAGCCATCATCGACGCCAGTTCCATTTCGCAAATTTGTTCATTACTCACAATTGTTCATTACTCACAAAAAAAATCACAGGTAAATCATTAGGGCAATTAGCGTCTGGCACGGGGGGATCAAAGGGATTTTTCTACGATAGCGCTCCGTTGATTGCAGGCGCTGCTGGAGCAGTCTTTGGTTTTATATTGGCTGAGGAGGAGGAGAATCCAAGACTGAAAAAAATTCTTCTTCTGCTTCCCTGCTGCGAAGCAGCAGGGCCGTCTCTTCTTCGATGTGTATACACGTCTTTGCTTCCTCGAGCTTTTCTCAAGCGGGATGTGTAAAAACTCGCTCTCCCGAGCAAGGCTTGGGGAGGACGTACCTCTGCAAGAAGTAAGTCACAGCATCTCCAGCTATTGCCGATGTTAATCGCTCATACAATACTTTATGTCCTTCACATCGCCGGGTCTCGAAGACGGCACTACTAACGAACATCTTCTCGGCGGCAGCCAGCATCTCTTCGTGAGACATCTTTTGCAACTTTTTCACTTTTTCCCCCACCTTTTCCATCAGGATGCTCTTGACGTCTCTCTTACCCACCCACGGGAACAGGATGTAGATGTTTGCGCAAAACGCAATTCGTTCGCGGTGCATGTAGGGTACCGGGCAATTGTCGGCCACCTTCAGGCAGCATCTCTGGTAGAGCTCCCTTTCGGTCATGCCCGACAGGTAGCGGATCTCTCTTCGCTCTGCGTACTCCTCCAGTACCATGAGCTTCATCTTTCGCAGGCGCATCACCTGCAGGCCGCAAGAGCTGCAGACCCTCTCCTGGCTGTTATGTCATCAACAATTCCCCATTCCCTAAATTGGTCTATATAGTCATTTATTTGGTCAGCTAATTGTTTTGTATAGTCACCAAGTAGTCTCTCATAAGTCATTGTATCCGAAAGGTGTTCAGTAGCTGCTTTTATATAAGCCTCAGTATCTTGGATGACTATAATTTTTTCTTTGTCGGCTTTCTTTATGACAATGTTTTTGTTTTTAGCAAGTTTATTAAGGACTGAAACATCATAAAAATATTTGACACTATCCTCTGATCCCCCAAATTGTTTGATTATTTCTGTTTGAGTAAGATGTAAGTATTCCTCTACCTTTTCAATACTACACTTTCCTGTTATTCCAATGGGTTAGGGTTATATAATCATTCATGGGGTACACAGCGTCATCCACAGGCCAACACACAGAGAAAATCATCAATTTAATTTAAAACTTGGACATACCAGTGGAGTTTTGGCAGTCCATGGCTTGGGGATCTGCTGGCAGCAACTCCTCATCCTGAGGTGGGGTGGTTTCCCCCCCTCCGAGGATCTGTTCATCTTCATCAAGGATGGCGCCACGATCCTGGTCGAATCTTAGACGATAAGCTGATCAGTAGAGCAGCTCATCGTCCCCCACAACGTCCAGCATGTCGTCATCATCATTAAGGGCCCATGGGTCTAAGGCAGAGGGATCCCGAGCAGCCATCGGTGGGGCTGGTGGGTTGCCATACATGCTGGCAGGCTGGCTGTCCCCAGCCTCAGTCGCCTCGCCCAACGCAGGTTGCAACAACCCAGTAGATGCTCCCTTGTTTGACTGGGAATCTGAGGAGCATATCAGTTAGGAGAGGGACACCAAATTGGTAGATTGTCATTTATTTACAATCCCTAAAGGTACACAACCTGGCACTATGCTAGTACCATCTGTTAATGATTGACCTGAAGCAAGTAGAGTTTCTATACTCGTGCTGAGTCAGGTCCGTTATACCTATTCAGCTGTTATCCGTGATGGACAAATCATCACCTATTATTCCGAGTGACCCCGCACTTTTATGTGCTATACATGAGTCCAGAGGTAGGGTGGGTTCAGTACTATTCAAATGATCACATGGAGGGTGGGGCATAGGTTTATGGTTTCACCCCCATGGGTTTGCGTGCAAAACCGGAGATCCTACTTTCTTGGAGTACGTTTACCTCAAGGGTGGTGTACCAAATCATGAGGGGACCCCAATACTTTTTTCTAGCAGGGGTCTCTCCGTATACACAGCATAACCCCGAAACCGTGAGTGCCATACCTTGCCAAGGCTCTTCATAGGGTAAGTCACCCCCATCGTGCGCCCTCTCCATACCGGGATGTATTTGCAGTACTGATGTGTATATATAAATATATATGTATATCGACAATAGAGTTCTGAGCAAACCCTGCGATTGTTCGTAGGTTAGATCTGAAAGTTGGTCCCTCATCTGCTTTATAACAGATTCCAACGTGGCGTTATTGGTAAGTTTGGGCTGGAACGAGGTCTTACGCCTAAATTTAGATTCGGATCTAGGCTGGCCCCTGAACCAATACCTAAGCCTCAGTTTTTTGACGAACTGTTCATAGTCAGAAAGCAGACGATCTTTTGAGATGAGTCTGGGCTTTGGTACAAAGGATAAACCCCGACTCAATAATTTAATTTCTGAGGGGGATAATATCCGGTTTGACAGATTTAATATATTAAAATTGTCATCAGAAACATTACATGAAAGTTTGAATCTCTCATGCGCTTTAGTCTGAGAGCGTCGGCATCTAGCACCGTTAAGTGCCTTCAGCGCCTCTCTCTCGCATCTCTGTAACGACTTGCGTCGTCCTCCCCATCTTTCCTCCATTCTTCTCTGGGGGTGTGGCTGGGTAAGGGCGAGGTCTCTGTTGGTGGCCTCGGCCCCTCCAACCCCGACCCTGTTGGTCCTGGTATCGGTCCCGATCTAGCCAAGGCCTCTGGTCTTTCTTTCGCCCCCTTCTGTTGGGTAGGGGGGAAGGTCCCTCCTTCAAGACCAACAGCTCTCTCATGACCTTCTCCAAACCCAGTTGAAGGTCCACCATTACTGCTTCTAGTGATTTCTGTAGTTTGGGCCTTGGGGGGGTTTTCAAAGGGAGAAGGTCGTCCGCGTTTTTTGGCGGATTAACAGCAGGCAAGGTAGGAGGGGGGGCAACCTTTTTGGGTCCCTGTGCAGATGAACTCGCCCTCTCCTTACCCTTATGCGAGGCCACCTGGGCATATGTCCTCGGTGCAGCAAACGTGCCTCTCCCGGTGGGGACTGCTGTCTTGACAGGGGTTACCCCATGCGATCCAGTGGGTTGCTCATTACCCAATTGCTTCGCCCACGCCACTTTGGATACAATCCTATTGAGGAATACTTTAGTATTCCTCTCTTGTTCAGCCTCCAATTTTTTTATTTTGGGGGCCAAGGATCCATCCTTCACCTCGAGAAGTGCGATAAAGCCCTCTCGTCCACACTCGGGTCGGCTTTCAGGGCTTTCACCCTCTCGCTGCGGGACCTGATTGATCGCCCCTGCCAGCGTAGGGCTACTTCCTCCCAATGACCCTCAAGGAGGTGCACTTTCTCCAGTGCCGCCTTTATTTCTATGGCCCTCCAGGCCTTTACGAAATTGGGGGTGGGGTCCTTAATGGTGATCACCTGCTGGTGAACCATACCAGACGGTACCACTCCCGAGGCAATGTACTGTCCCAGGAGGGCCGCCTGGTGACGAGCCAAGAATAGGGACTCGTATGCCTCTAGGACTTCAGCTCCATAGGTCCCAAGTAGCTGTTTAAGCTTTCCCTCCAGTGCGGGAGCCGGCAAGCAAGGGTGGCACAAAATTCCTCACCACCTGGTCATCACAATGGATGGTCAACATGTACAGAACAGTCCTCATGACCTTAATGTGAGGCCTAAGCCTAACTACCTCACCTTATGTAACCCCCAGCAGGTTATCAATTGTAGTGGTGGTCCATCAAGTATTGCCATCCGTGACAGTGGAGACATCTATGTAGCCTGCAGTGATAACAGTATTCGTGTGTTTGACCAAGCTGGTCATCAGAAGAGAACCATAGGTAGTGGTGATGGTCAGTTCAGTAATCCATATGGTATATCCATCAAGGGAGATGTGATGTATGTTGCTGATTATAGCAATCATCGTATACAGAAGCTGACAACAGGAGGACAGTTCCTGCAGAAGTTTGGCTAACATGGATTTGGTCAGGGACAGTTTACTGGACCAAATAGAAGTTATTGTTGACCACATAGATAGAATAATTGTTGCTAATAGTTGGACTAGACACTCAAACTGCTTCCATCCATCATAACACCAACTGAACATCTCTGCTCCCAACCACATCACCAGAAAGAAGAGTTGAGATATCTCAGCGAAAGGCTCTGGAACAACACTTAATTTTAGCAGTAATTTTTCTACCGAGGATGGCACCGAAACATTACAAGAATAAAATGATACTGCGAGAGTCAGAAAACTGCGAGGCCAGGGTAGAAGGTGATTGCCTTAGAAAGAAACTGCGGGTCTGGGTACTTGTTCCATTCCCTCCGGTGGGCTGTGAGGTCCAACTAGACTGTACTCCGACTCTGGTAGGCGTGTCTGCATAAGAAGTGGAATTTTGTTATACAACACAACCTCTCCTCTCTCCTCTCCCCCTTCCCTCCTCTCCCCTTCCCTCCTCTTACCTTTCCCCCTTCCTTCCTCTCCCCTTCCCTCCTCTCCCCTTCCCTCCTCTCCCCCTTCCCTCCTCTTCTCTCCCCCTTCCTCTCTCCTCTCCCCCTTCCCTCCTCATTCCCTTCCCTCCTCTCTCTTCCCCTCCTCCTTCCCTCCTTTCTCCATTCCCTTCTAAAAGACGAGTGGAACACGTCTGAAAGTGAGAGCTAGTAGCCCTATTAGGAACATAGCATATCACAAACAGATAACATCCACTCATGTTATGGGGTTGTACAGGATGGTACGAGTGGATGCTCTTCAATTTGAACATCATCACTTCTCTGACTAAAATTATCAAGGAAATTTAAGCCTATCTTCCTTAGATTTACCAAGATGCATTAAGCAGCAAACTCTGTGTGAGGGTGGGTTAGGACATTTGCAAAAACTGTGACAATCATTTAAAATACTGTCCCCACTATCACTACCATTGTATATGCTGACTACCATTATTTATTAAGTACGGTCTTGGTGACAAAGTTGCAGAGTTGAGTTTTGACCTTTATGCTTAACAATTGCCATTTCAACAATGTCTCCAAGGGGCACATATAATAACTGGCTTGGCTTACCTCTGTTGTCGTCTTCTGACATGCCAAAAGGAGTCCTAATACCCTCTGTGGCTCCAGGTACTCTGAAGGTTCCTATGGCATGTCCATCTCCTCATATATGGCAACAGTGCCTTGGGACGCAACACTCCTCTCAGCAGCATGACTGAAAGAGGAACATACATCACCAACACAGCTAACCAGGTGGTTATAATGTGACGATTATGAGGTACTAACAGGTGAGGGTTATGAGGTACTAACAGAGGTGAGGGTTATAAGGTGCTAACAGAGGTGGGGGTTATGAGGTGCTAACAGAGGTGGAGGTATGAGGTACTATCAGAGGTGGGGGTTATGTCAATGTAATCAAATAAAGATATGCATCTCCAAAGCCAAATTGCAGCAACATTTTGAGGCGACTGCATAAATGCTATTATGCCATGATGTATTAACCATATGGCCTAGCTCAGTTCCCATTACAAATTTACAAAAAGCTCTAAACAATTACCATCCCCCTTTTTTGATGTGCTGTGTATGTTTCACAGATCTGCTACTTGTGCTGCTAAAGCCCTCAGTTACAGTCTGGTGTGTTCATCACATAGGAGGGCAGAAGACATCATAACCAGGGCGCTTCTTTTTTGTTCCAGTCATAGTTTGGTCTTTTTTTCTGTCTTCCTATCTCAGCCAAGGGCACAAGCACCCTCCCCAGCCATGCACCGTATAACCTCACCAACCAGAATAGGTCTAATGTCCCAGCCCTATGCTCAGATGCACTTCCTCGTTATGAGCTCTCTTTCCAAGACTGCTGAAATTCATTTTACATCATTCACAGTTTGAAGGGACTCTCATGAGAATTTTTTCCAGGTGTGCGTTCAGTTTAATATTTGATGACACGTGGAAAATGATGTGCCTGGCGAATGTGCTCGTGTTACCGATATACAAAACTGCAGAAATGACATTCATGCAAATTATTGTCAATTAGGTCCATGTTGGTATTTTGTATTCAAATTATTATTCAGATCTGCTACTTGTGTTGCTTTGTTCATATTAGTATCCATGGTGACAAGGAATAAATAGGCATACCGATACCACTTTATGCCCACAAATTTGGCTGCATGGCCGGCTGACCGCTTACCAGGGAAGCGATATTTATACCGCAGCTCCTGGTCACAACTCCTTGACAGGTTCTTATAGAAACATTTATAACCGATGAATAAATCATAGCAGCCATGCTAATGACTTGATGGCCACCCCAACTTTTGGCCTTGGACTTGTGGTGACATAGATGAACACTTGAAACCCCCAATGCTTGTAAGTGTGATATTTATACATCCATTCTTCTTAGAGAAGATTTGTAACTTAACCTGTTTCACTTTTAATTTCGTCATTTAACTGGTCCTGCCAAATATAGCCCAATACTCTTCGCAACAGTTTAAGTATCCATGGTGACAATGTGCAAGGGCAGCATTGATACTTACAAACTGCATTGTTCATAATAGTATCCATGGATAGCATTGTCCATAATAGTATCCATAGTGACATGGAGCATGTTAAGGTGCAATGGGAAATGTAACATCATTGGTACAACCTGCTTTGTTCACAATACTATGTATGGTGAAAAGAATAAGTAAAGCATCCAGGTTCTGCCTAGACCATCACTACAGAAAGCAGAGTTTAGAACTAGGTATTGCAAACTTAAATACCAGCAGTGGTAAAGTTTCTTTATGGTCCACCAAATATTTTCTCCGCCCTAGGAAAGTGGTTATAAGTAGGCATCCTTTAACGCTTCAACTGCAGGCAGCACATTTGGACCTTTGCATAATGACGGCTACAACAGTACCATGATGGCACGCAAGGTTCATTACATCCTGCTATGTTCATAATAGTATCCATGGTGACAAGGAATAAGTAGGCATACCTTTAACCCCTGAAATGCGGACAGCACATTTGGACCATTGCATAACAACAGAGCCATAATGTTCCATGATAGCCTTGAGTACCTTTCATGTGGGTAGTTTGCCTCCAGAACCACTAGCCATGTGAGATTCCTGTACCTTGCCCTCTCCTACCCCTTTCCCAACCTTCCCCTTCACCTCTAAGAGGCCTATAAAGGCTCCTTGTTTCCATGCAGGTGGTGGCAGCTGCCATGCAAGCCAGGGCAGTGCTGCAGGCACGGGTAGCCGTAGCGAGGACAGCACAGCTGGCACTGCTATTCTTGGTTGTGTAGAGAACATTGACTGTGTTACTCCAGCCTTGGTCTACTTCTATCAGCTAGACCAGTCCAATCGTAATACTTGGACAAAACACACCAGGAATTGATAGCAAAATGTCTCCCTAGCAACTCTACAGCATGGTCATTACTGATGGTGATGTCAAGTTTTGCAGTGACAATCATCTCTCATCTACCAAGTTGTGTGGTGTAGACCATGTTAGATTTTTGGTGATAAACTGGTTGTAAATTACACATACCATTAATTTACACATACCATTGCAGGAGAGGAGTCAGAAGGGCGAAAGGTAGGCTGTACATGAGCACTGACTCCTGCTAACAGGATAACGAAGTGTGATGCAAATGTCCATCGTCACCCTCTCCATCCTCAGTTGGAGGTCTACCACTGCAGTCTCGGGCAATTTCTTTTGTGCTGACACGCTGAGGGTAGTTGGGACAGATACACCAGGAGAGGAGTCAGCTGGATTATATCGTAGCCTATAAAGGGGTTTTTGTTTGGATACTGTTTCTGACTTACCATTTGTTCGTACGCTGCTCGAATCAGCAGTGAATCGTTTTGAACGTTTTATAGCTCCTGTGCATTGAGAGACCTTGCATCTTTGTGCTGTGGGCAAGAAAATTTCACAATGAGGCTCTGAACAAAGTTTGCATCAGTGAGCAATTCATCGGCCCTGTGGCAGTTGAACCTAATATAAAGAGGTATAGCTGCAGTGGAGTCTCTGCTTATTACCGTGCTTTCTGTTAGCAAGGTCATCCACTAGGTTGCACACGGATCCTCGGTCCACAGCCCACGTCAAGGTTTCAACAGCTGTTCCAATATCTTTAGACGTGGCAACGACCCTCTGTGTTGCCAGTCTGATGGCAAACAGAACAAGTCTGCTTGCAAGTGTCGTATTTCTACATGATAACATCGATTCTTATTAGAAGTTAGGGTTAGTAACTTCAACTTAACCCAATACACTTTTGGTTTTATTATCGCTAAATATATGAACTGTTCCTGCTCAGTAAATATTCACCACAACTCAGTTTGGAGTAGGGAAGTAGTCTGGATCACATGCTTACAGATTCCATGGTGACAAGGTGCAAAGAAATGCAAACAACATATCAGTATCCATAGTGACATGGAGCATGTTAAGGTGCAATGGGAAATGTAACATCATTGGTACATCCTGCTTTGTTCAAAATAGTATTTATAGTGAAAAGAAATAAATCAATCATCTGGGAAGAAGTGGGAGATGAGTGGGTACAGGAGTTGGAAAGGATGAGCCAGCACCGGCTTCACTGCCCATGGTGCTCCCGCTCCGTCCAACCATGCACCAGCCTTAGGTCTCTCCTGGACCTCGCATGCCACCTTCCGAGCCTTCTCCTAACCTTGCACTCCGCCATCCTTTTGGCTCACTCGAGCCTCTTTTCATCGTCCAAATTGACAGTGAGTGAATCCGCCTCATATTCGGACACCACCACCCAACCCAGCTCCGAGCAATTGGCGACCCTGATGAGTTTTTGTCTGTGGGCCAAAGCATCCTTACAGCCCTTTAGGCTAAGCTTGGCTTTCTCCAGGGCGGTCTTGACCGAGCCTTCTGCCAGGAGCTTAGCCGCCCGCGATAGCTGTAGATCAGCATCCCCGATATGGTTAGCGATGCTATCATTGAAGAAGGCTTGCTCTTCGTGTGCCTTCTTCTGGAAGCGATAAGGTCTCTACAGCTTCTTTGCCTCCTCTGTCGCCTCTTCCTGTGCCGCTTGTAGCTCAGCGCTGGGAATGGTTGATGGCAGCGTGGATAGCTCCCAGGGGGTTGACCGCAGGGTCAATCCCTCCTGTGGCTGATGTTGAAGCTTCATCTGCATCTTCTCCTGTCCTTGACATAGCAAAAATAGTGAGATGTCGGATGATTTTCCTTTTTATTCTAAAACGGCACATAAGCTCACAAACATGCACGCACAAAACATACTTTGCGGCGCTTTTCACATGCCTGGGATTCATCTGCAACGAAGAGGCAAACAAATTTACACACCTTGGTCAATTTCCAGCATAAACGTGCGCTTAGAATGCCTAAAATGTTACCATGATGAAGATGCAAGTGCATATCATTGATACTTACAACCTGCATTGTTCATAATAGTATCCATGGAGACAAGGAATAGATACACTGAAATGTAACATCATCGATACCTAAAGACTGCAAAAAAGATAAAAAGGTTGTTCCACAACAGCATGATGCTACCTTATACCATTTACGTGACTGAAATATGTTACTAAGAGCAGCTCTACTAGGCATTGCAGCTAGTGTTATGGCTGCAGGAGCTAATGGAGATCCGGTTGGACAGGAATGAACACCTTAATGCCATCATGCTCAGGTCATACTTGTATTTCTAATGACATCATTTTTGGAAATATTTTCTAAACAAGAAAAATATGTACCATCAAAATAATGATACTGAAAATACATGTAGAGTGATAACACGTATCAGCAGTCTGTGCCCTTCTTACAGTCGGCACAGACATCATACCAGCCAGTCTCAACACTATTACTCTTATTTGGGCCATCCTGTTACTGTATCCAATTGAAGGGTGGCTGAAGGCATAGGTGCACCCAGAAGTAGTAACAATCACCTTTCCACCATCACTAACTTTGGATTAGATGGCTGAAGGCATAGGTGCACCCAGAAGTAGTAACAATCACTTTTCCACCATCACTAACTTTGGATTAGATGGCTGAAGGCATAGGTGCACCCAGAAGTAGTAACAATCACTTTTCCACCATCACTAACTTTGGATTAGATGGCTGAAAGCATAGGGGCACCCAGAAGTAGTAACAATCACTTTCCACCATCACTAACTTTGGATTAGATGGCTGAAGGCATAGGTGCACCCAGAAGTAGTAACAATCACTTTTCCACCATCACTAACTTTGGATTAGATGGCTGAAAGCATAGGGGCACCCAGAAGTAGTAACAATCACTTTCCACCATCACTAACTTTGGATTAGATGGCTGAAGGCATAGGTGCACCCAGAAGTAGTAACAATCACTTTTCCACCATCACTAACTTTGGATTAGATGGCTGAAAGCATAGGGGCACCCAGAAGTAGTAACAATCACTTTCCACCATCACTAACTTTGGATTAGATGGCTGAAGGCATAGGTGCACCCAGAAGTAGTAACAATGACTTTTCCACCATCACTAACTTTGGATTAGATGGCTGAAAGCATAGGGGCACCCAGAAGTAGTAACAATCACTTTCCACCATCACTAACTTTGGATTAGATGGCTGAAGGCATAGGTGCACCCAGAAGTAGTAACAATCACTTTTCCACCATCACTAACTGGATTAGATGGCTGAAGGCATAGGTGCACCCCCCAGAAGTAGTAACAATCACTTTTCCACCATCACTAACTTTGGATTAGATTAGAGTGGAGGGGAAGCATTTAGTCATCTGTATGACCCTAACCAGAAGACATTGCTGGTGATAAGGGACTGGTCCAGAGCACCTAAGCTTCGTATCCCATCGTGACAATTTTGTTTGGGACTGAATCAAGATGACTAATCAAATGTTACACGTGAACATCAGTCAGTACCCTAGTTGCAATTCAAATACAATTTGAATGAAGGGGGGGAAAAAATAAATGTCCTAGTCCAGCTTAAATACCCAATGCTTCACCGATACAATTGTTGCTGACCATTCCTATCTCATGGATACAATGCCCAATAGAACCAGGGCATCACTTTCATCCTTACAATTGATGGAGCAAATAATATGGGTGAGTTGGTGGGATGATAATTATTCTAGATTTGCACAAATCAGAAGGTATAAATGGGACAGTTTTCGAGAAAATGTCGTTTCGCATATAGATATAATGTTATAAAAATGGTGGTCTTTGCTGAATATACCAATCGTTCCAACCTCTTGGTATATTCAATCCTTCCGTTGAATGTGGAAAGTCACTGCTGCTGACAGGGATTTTGTAATAAGCTTTTAGCTTTTTTTATTGCAGCTTTGAATGCTGGCATACAAAAACATATTGAGTCTGAAGGATTGCAGTGACATAGCTGGTTCATCTTCTGACGGCAGTGACGTGGCTGGTTGAAGTGAAACAGGCATCATCGCTGTGGTGGGATCAGCCGCGGTGCCGGTGACGCGGCAGTGCGAGCAAAAGCAGGAATGACTGCAATATTCGCAGGATCATCGTCAGCAACCGATTGCGACTGCAGTTTATCACTAGAAGTAAAAATTTAAGTAAAACGTAAAAATACAGCAATATAGACGTACCTCGAGCTCCCCATTTTCTCATACCTCGTGCACATGTGCCTATACGTCTTTTGCGTCGACGTCATGTTTACGTGATGACATGAACATTACTAATCGGCACAACTCGAGAATACTTTGGGCAACCATACCCTTGATCCTTCCACGCAAGAGTCTCTTACACAACCGCAAACTGTTGTATATTTAGTGCAGTTCAGTTATTATTATACCACTTGTACAATTACGTGACTAATCAAAACCATGTCCAAACACACACTAATCTACCAACGTTGGGAACATTCAAAATCATCTTCCTCTCCTCTTCTGCACTTTGGTCATCTGCATGTAAAGGAGGAGAGTAAATATGAATGCACTCATGCACTCATCAATATACCATCTGAATCGTCATCCGATTTAAATTCTTCAAGCAACTCATCAGTTACATTTGCATAGAGTGTAAGTTGTTCCTCCATAATTGACACATCCTGGCCACAGTCATGTACCATGTACTTAATGTGAGTATACAGTGCAGCTTGAGTGCCATATTTCAAGGGACACTGGGAACAGGAAAACGTATCAATTTCAGATTTTAGCCTTCGCCTGCACTTGGGTGGACCCTGGCTTCCTTCGTCAACACTGGCATTGTCCGCCTTAGTGACATCACCGTGTTCATCACTTGGAACAGCAGGCTGTTTGTGAGTGTTCTTTTTTTTGCAGGTACAGGGCCGAGCTACTGCCATACCACATACAGTGCACTGGGAGGCAAGGATTAGTTCAGACCTGGGTCTGCGTTTCCTCCTGCCAGAAACACATCTATTGCCTTCGTCTTGCATTTCACTGTGAGTGTCATCTGCAGACCCATGACCTCAACAGTAGGCGGGTTGGGAATGGCATTAGAAGGACCTGGTTGGCCACTGTCTTGGAACTCCAGGTGTTTCGGAAGAGTTGATTGCAGTGCCTGGAGTAGGCTTTGAACATACCCTGTCCCTCTTCTTGGGGTCACAAACGTATTCCCTCACCTTCTCGTACAGGTACAGTGACCGCATCAGAGACAATCCACTGGGGGGTAATAACAGGTGGCATCACTTGGCTCTGATAATCCTCATGTATGTTCTTTATGGCCACTCCAGCCCTTAGCATGTTCACCTTGGTGGGGTTTGTGTCTGATGGCATGGTCTTCATCCTCATGACACCAGGGTGGTCTTGGTCAAACTCAAATGTGTGGTAGCGTCCAAAGCCAACTAGAGGACCAAACTACTGGCCCAAGAAGGCATTCCAGTCATAGTAGTACCATTCCTTGTACAGCTGAGCACACAAGTGACGTCCTGGCCACACTGCCGGACATAGTCAGCTAGGTCATCCATATCATCTACATGGTCCTGTCTTCGGTAATACTTCTTGAACAGGCCAAAGTAGGAATCAGGTCTGAACTTTGTGTGCCCAGGTAGCATGAAGTTCAGCTGGATGGTGTTGTGTTGCCCAGTGATCAACCCGCCAGGCCAGGTACCACATCATGGTGGTGTTCTTGTTCTGGCCCACACAGTTGTCGGCCTGAAGGTTTACACGCCTCTCTCCCAGTCCATGTAGGTGAAAGAAGGCATGCACCAGGCTGACCACCACCACAGCACCCTTGCCGGCCTGCTCAACCTCATCAATTAGGAAGAACACCTGGCAGCACAGCGGCTCACAACACACACCAAACACCTGGACCTTGCAAGGTGTCCTGAAATAAAAAGTGCCCCTGTGAGCTGTAGGGCAGTGACACCTGCTGGCAGTAGTCAAAGGAGTACTGCATCTGCATGTCCAGGTGGGCTTGAGAGGTGAAGAGCCCTGGATTCCAAGTGACCCAGGATCTGGTCATGCTCCTTCTGTCCCTTCCTACCCCATTCCTTCTCAGCATCCTCAATGTTTGCATTGTAGGCATCACAACATGTCTTGGCCGTAATGAGGTGCTGGTTGTATTTGT
Organism: Spongilla lacustris; assembly: GCA_949361645.1. NCBI lineage: Eukaryota > Metazoa > Porifera > Demospongiae > Spongillida > Spongillidae > Spongilla > Spongilla lacustris. The sequence goes on from OX442418.1 coordinate 1,281,710, forward strand.
CATTTATTGTTTTGCGCTGCTCGTCAGTAAGGCTGTGCCTCAAAGTGACCAACATCTGATCACACTAGTCACACAGGTCACTTACGTACAGGTTGGATCAGCAAGGTGTACTGCCGCTTCAGCCGAGTGGTCAATTTGTAAGGGCAAGGTTGCTGTGGTGCTGGTGTGGTCTTTGATATGGACTCCGTGGCCTTGCAATACTCGGCGTACACAGACTTTAGTGTTTTGCCACTCTCCAGAACATAGTCTCTGATTGTCCCTTGCAAACCGACCAGGGTCAGGTAGGGCCTGTACGGCTGCACAATTCCTAATGAACGAGACCACCCTGCTCTTGTCCAAATGAGAGAGGGCATGGTGAGGTGTCCTGCCACAGTTGCCATGGGGGTGGGGCTCGACGCAAGGGAGCAAGCCATATGGTGAGTTGGTGGGATTGGACAGGGTAATATATATTACATATAATTTTTTATTTCATAAAATAATTATGATATACATGTACTATTAATATATAAATGGTACAAAATTCACAGGGTTACACTATAATTTTGAACTGTTAATAAACGCAAATACTAATAAGTGAGTAAAAATTAAAAAGAAGCAAGTAGAAATCAGACACACTTAAATGTCTTCTCTCGCCCTGGAACATATTAGCACAATTGTATCATTCTACACTCAAACTAAATACACAAATGAGTCATATTTCCCATGAAGATACAAATGTTCCATACAATTTCAGATTTGTATATTGTTCGCAAATGGCTTTCATTTTTATGTAGTTACACCTTTTAATGCTGTGAACATGCTAGTAACTAGTATTTGTTATGCACCTCACCAAAGAAGCATGCATTAAATTAACCTAAGACTGGCTTTTTATATGCATTGGGAAGTTTAATTGGCAGCCACATTGTTCAACATGGTCTCCTTCCTATTGCAGTATGCTCATCCAGTACCCATTTAGAGGCTGCAGGACTTGTTGATTACCAGGACATGAGGTGAGGATATTGGGAACAGTCTGTTGTGGCCACCTATCCCATGCCGTCAGCTTCCACTATGCTTACTGGCATCCTGAAGGTGTCCTATATCACTGGCGGTTGACAGATTGGCCTGCTGTATGTGGGTGTTGGTGCAGGAGGTTTCATAGGCAGCCACATTGTGTTTCTGCAGCTTTGTACCAAGTGCTTGTTTTAAACATTATCTCCATCTTATTTCAGTAGTTCAATCACTACCCATCCTATATGTTGCAATAGCTCAAAATTACATCACGCTATGCTGTTCTACACAGAAGCCCCTGGAAAGTTATGAGCTTCTTTGGCCATACCAGTCACAACTGTTTGAGATTCAGGAAGAAAGGATATTGATTTGGATCAAAAAAATTGATCAAGGTGAGGGTGAAAGAAACGGTTGCTAGTGTGTGTTGTGGCCACCTATCCCATGCCGTCAGCTTCCACTATGCTTACTGGCATCCTGAAGGTGTCCTATATCACTGGCTGTTGACAGATTGGCCTGCTGTATGTGGATGTTGGTGCAGGAGGTTTCATAGACAGCCACATTGTCTTATTGGGGTGGTTAAGGCAAGCTTTACACCCTGGATTGAGACCTACAAAACCTTATAAAATCAATTGTTTCGTGGCTAATTTTTCCTGATCATAATGATAGATGTTTGTATTTTATGTTTGTTCAACCATTCATTATGGATTACATTTTAATATGTATTGTCATAGCAATGAGTAAGTGTTTTGCGCCATTATTAATTAAAACATTCATATAAATATGCCTTAGCTACTTGGCACCGCACGAGTGACATGTTTGTTTACATGTTGTCAACATATATTCAAGGTGTAGCTTGCCTTAACCACCTGCAGCTTTATGTGCTTGTTTTAAACCTGATCTCCATCGTATTGTAGTGTGCCCAACATTGAGTACTTTTATCCATTTGCAGTAACTCTTGATTACATCTGCACGCAGGCCCCTAGCATTCATGAGGATTGATGAACTGGACAGCTAATTTGGCAATAGCATTCACAACTGTTTGAGATTCAAGAAGAAAGAATATTGATTTGCACTTATCAGACAATAGCATCTCAGCCAGTAAGCTTTCTGTCAGTACTGCCAATACCTGGGTCGTCAGGTTATCTCATCGTCACCTTCATTGTCATGACGCTGCAAAAAAAAAAGTGAAAACTAAAAAAACTCATATGAATGCAACAAATTTGATGCCATCTTTCTGTTCAGGATCTTCTCTGTTGTCACATCATAGTTAGGGAACACCCTGTATCCTGGTGGATACTGTTCACCTTTCCGCAACACCTTTTTGCATTGTTCAGATCTTCCAAACAGCATAAAGCTGCTTTCTCGTTGACAATGTGCAAGACATGAGCCCCAGCTTGTTGCCATAGAAATGTGAGCACTGCTGGATGGCAAGGGAGCAAGCCATGTGGTGAGTTGGTGGGATTGGACAGGGATATATATATATTACGTTATCTATATTGTTTTATTAAAATAAGTATGATATACATGTACTATTAATATATAAATGGTACTGGATACACAGGGTTACACTATAATTTTGAATTGTTAATGATTAATAAACGCAAATACATATACATGTATAATAAGTGAGTAAAAATTAAAAAGAATCAAGTAGAAATCAGACACACTTAAATGTCTACTCTCGCCCTGAACATATCAGCACGATTGTATCATTCTACACTCAAACTAAATTCACAAATGAGTCATTTTCCCATGAAGATACAAATATTCCATACAATTTCAGATTTGTATATTGTTGGCAAATGACTTTCATTCTTATCTAGTTACACCATTGATAGTACTTTTAATGCTGTGAACATGCTAGTAACTAGTATTTGTTATGCACCTCACCAAAGAAGCATGCATTAAATTAACCTCAGGCTGGCTTTTTATATGCATTGGGAGGTTTAATTGGCAGCCACATGTTCAACATGGTCTCCTTCCTATTGCAGTATGCTCATCCAGTACCCATTTAGAGGCTGCAGGAGCTTGTTGATTACCGGGACATGAGGTGAGGATATTGGGAACAGTCTGTTGTGGCCACCTATCCCATGCCGTCAGCTTCCACTATGCTTACTGGCATCCTGAAGGTGTCCTATATCACTGGCTGTTGACAGATTGGCCTGCTGTATGTGGGTGTTGGTGCAGGAGGTTTCATAGGCAGCCACATTGTGTTTCTGCAGCTTTATATCAAGAGCTTGTTTTAAACATGATCTCCATCTTGTTTCAGTAGTTCAATCACTACCCATTTATATGCTGCAATAGCTCAAAATTACATCACGTTATGCCCAGAGGCAGGGCCCTGGCAAGTTCATGAGAGTTGATTAACTGGACAGCTAATGTGACCATAGCAGTCACAACTGTTTGAGATTCTGGAATTTTTTGATTGAGGTGAGTATAAAAGAAATAGTTGCTAGTGTGTGTTGTGGCCACCTATCCCATGCCGTCAGCTTCCACTATGCTTACTGGCATCCTGAAGGTGTCCTATATCACTGGCTGTTGACAGATTGGCCTGCTGTATGTGGGTGTTGACACGCAGGAGGTTTCATAGGCAGCCACATTGCCTTTTCCAGGGCCATCAACACTGCGTGTAGTCAGTCTAATGTTACTGGATCCGAATGCTTGCCTTATTTCACCTGTTCCACAACAATACCTCTCCAAAGCCAGAATATTCATAAATTGAAATGGAAATTCAGTAGCATCCATATTGTTTCGTATACAACTTCATTTACCAATGTTCAATGTCCATGCAATGTAAAACAACAGATATAGTTCTTAAAAATGCATTTGCAACTTATTGCATTGTTCAAATGTCACTTTTGAAGCTTAATATGTACCTCATGTAGAGACTATTTTAATGAAACATTAGTACCATCATAGAATTGAGTCGTCGTTTTTATGTCTTGCCATTAGCATATTTATATCATCTTTTCCAGTGAGAAGCTCACAAGTTAACTGCATGGAGAAGTGGATTCCAATTTGATGATGGGCTCACCTTTCAACACTCAGAATTTTGTCGTGTCTCCTATTTGACTGAGATAATATTAATTTTTCTGTGTTATTATGTTTGTATCAAAATCAACACATGTTAAAAACATGATTAACCTTCCGCCTACATGTACCGGTTATAATTGGACGGTTACGTATGTTAACCACATCATTTCCCCCTGCGTCGGGACACACACACACCCTGACTGAAATCCTCGTACACAGATCCTCAAACTGCAGCTGCGGATGGATTACATCACCGCTACATTGTCACACACACATTACATCACCTCTACACTGTCACACACAATCTTACATTACTTCCGTGCCCCCGATAAAAGGGTTCACTTGATAGCTATGATTATATTATATACCTGTATAATTATAATATATTATCTCTGTCTATATCATGTACACGCTAATTAATTGTATCGGCCTTTTTAAAAATAAAAAAAACAGGCTCGCTTTAGCCCTAGAATTTTTTTATTCTATTTGCAGGTTTCTAGGGATAATAGCTGGCCGTGTTATTCTATGTACTGCGTGATTATTACTCAATGCTGAACAGCTAATTGACTATTGTCTCATTTCAGTTAAGTCACTTACACTTTAAAAGCGTCTCTATTTTATTCTATCGCATAGAATAAAGCTACAAATTTTTACCATTTATGTATCCCCGTAATCGCACTGCCATAGTTCCGCTCTAAACATTTGTGGTGCACTGGATGTCTCAAAGGAACGTACGATATTTTAAGTTAAAGTCTATCGGGTAAGCTTATCTATTTATCTATTTTATAACTTCACCCTGGTCAGGGCGGTGGCTAGGGCCTTACTGGCAAGGTGTGCACCCTTCCTTGGCCTCATGGACATCCCTTGAAGTTGAACTAGTTAATGATCTCTATTGTATTTCTCATTAATTATTTATATATATAAAGAGTGTAGTCTGGGGACCAGACTTTTTAAGAATCAACATAATGGAGGGTATGTTTTAGTTGGGCGTGGCCCTCCCTTCGCGTATTGGCGGAAGGTCGGGTTGCAAGCCTATACCTGGATTTGTTCTGCTGCAACGGGGATTGCAGTCCAATCGGATTGCAGCGTTCAAGTGGGTTCCATTATCACCCAATTAGCGGCTGATGTGAGGTAATGATAGGCAGCTGCTCCTTCCATTTAACTTACATGTATATGAATTTTCATGGAGCGGACAAACATTGCTTTTGTTTGCGAATGTTTTACAGAGGCAGCTAAAGAGTTGCGCTGCCCTGCTACTATGAAGCCTGAACAACAATGCGAAGGGCGGACCATGCCCAACTAATCGATACCGCACCCGAAGCAATACATGTACATATCTTGAACAGCTGCTCTGCAGACACACAAACCGCACGCTCAATAATCACTACCCGAATGTGCAATAACAGAACGATATTCACAACGATATTACATAACACTCCAGAACAAATCTTGCTATACGCTTGCAACCCGACCTTCCGCCAATACGCGAAGGGAGGGCCACGCCCAACTAGGTATGTTTTTAGCATCTCTGAGCTTGCATTATATATGTTCCGCACGGATGCGTAACTTGGACGGTTACGTAACGGGCCACCCATTACGTAACCGGTCGTCCGGTTACATAACCGGTCGGCCCGATGCATTACCAATGTATAATGCCAGCCGGTTACGTAACCGGTTGGCCCGATGCATTACCAGTGTGTTTGGTTACGTAACCGGTCGGCCCGTTGCGGAACCATATACTTGAAGTACTTTGTTATTTTTTCAGCATACAGCTACTTGATTTATTACATAACTGCATGTAGTAATACATACAAGACTAAAACCCAAAAGTAAAAATTTTAACAGGATGCACAACATAATTGTTCAGCTTTGTACATAATGATGATGATTTATTCAATGCGAAATCAGTGCAATGTTATTAATACAAAATAGCAGTATAATGTCAATTACATGAAGAGCAACACCACCACTCGTCTTCAGATGGAAACCTGAGTAGATTAGCACATTTTAAATGGTACCATCTTTGACATGTGCCACATTGCACCATATCTCCATACGTATCGGGCATCATACAGGTGCAGAAGACATCTACTTTCACTTCAAAATAACTCTCTGCTCTTTTTCTTGCCTTTTTATCAACAGTCGGGAATGGTGTTAGTTTTCTTGTTTTGAAATACTGTAGGAGATGGTTTCTCATTTTGCTTTGATCAAATGTAATATCTCCCACACAGTGGCCAAGTGCTGCATGTAATGCAAAGGCAATAGCAAATACACCGCAGTCATTGCTACCACATTGCCTTTGTACTTGTGGAATATGCACAGCTAAGTAGGCATTTTGGTTATCATCACTTTCCTCAATCATTGTTCTGTATACTTGACATAACTGATGAGTTATAGTAGATGACAAATGGCCATTGTACTTACGGCAATCATACACAGTAACTTTACCACCAAGGCTGGAAGATGTTACCCAATGTGAGTCAGAAACAAGATGTATTTGAATAGCTTCGCCTTTAATAGGAATGAATCCGTCAATCTGCACCAATAATGTACTTTGCCATCCATCAATATGTGAAAATTGACCCTTCAGAATTTCTTGTGCAAGGGACATGTGCTGATCTGTAAGCCAGTCTCCAGTTTCTATGATTTTTCTCATCTCTGCAGAAAACCAGACTCCACTCCTTTTCTGTATGTAGAGGGGAAAAGATATGCTGTCATGAATCACTTGCACAAAACTCATTTTTAACTTACCTTTGCAACATGAGCTCCAGCGCTCACTGGTACTATATCATTCTGTGGTGCAATATCATAGTCATCACAAATGATACTGCAAGCTGATGAATCATCAATATCACTTTGTAAAGAGGCATTAATACCACACACTTCTTCATGATCAGCTCGTTTGCTCTTCCGATCAGTAGCGATTTTATCCCCTTTATTGTCACAAATTGATCCATGGTGGCAATGATTGCTACATTCAATGTTGTTTCGTACACAACTGCAACGTTTCGTGTTGCATCTTCCTGACTTGCAAGTGTACCTGTTTTTGGTAAAACTATTCCAAGGAGCCTGCAACTTTGCTGCTTCTCTTAGGGATATTACCGGCATTGTTCTCCAGCCCTCTGTTGCAAACTCAAAGGAACCAGTGAAAAGCTCCAGATCCCCAGCACCATAGCAGGTATTCAGCACTCCTACCTTACAGCAAAGACGATACATGGTACAAGCCTTGCCCACTATCTCTACAATGATGCATGGCAAACGTTGTAGGTCAGTGTTAGCTCGATCAATGCGTGGTATTCGGACACTGACATTATCTCCTACTGCAAACTGTTTAATGTGGTGTCCATTGTGCTTGGAATACTTTTGCCCCATCTTTTCTATAGCTTTTAAGTATGCAGCATCTGCCTTCTTACGTATCTCGAGATGTTTCTTTTGAGTGGACAGGGATCTAGGCAATAATGACTCTGAATGTGTTTCTTCAAGCCCAGTTGGTTCACTGGTATCCTCTGCATCTGCAGCAAGCTCCTCCTGAGTGTTAGCCGCCAATACAGTGAAATTTCCCTACATTGTACAAAAAGAGGATTATGATAATGTGTATCTGTGAGCTGCTGCATTACCTGTTGCTGCATACTCATTTCACACTTCAGCAGCTCATTCTGATCTTCTTCATTGTATGTTTCCTGTTTGATGTCTTCGGTAATTGATTCATCAATATTGCACTCATCTTCTTCTTTGACCACTTCATCATCAATTATGTCACCATCCTTTTCATCAAGTTGTTCTTCATCAAACGTACCCTTCAACCGTGGTTCAGGGATTATAATTGACCTTGGGGGCTGGCCAAATACAAGCTCATATGGCATTGCTTTGGTTGTTTCATGTACCTGCGTATTCATGGTGTCTAAAAAAAGTTAAGGTTCTTTTGCACAGTGCATGTATAAGCAACATTATATTTACACTTACAAACAATATGAGGCAGCCACCTTGACCACGGAGGTTTACAAGTTTTCTGCTCTGCTACTTTGGCAGACAGCATCCGCTCCAAAGTGTAATGAGCTTGCTCAACTACACCTTGGGATTGTGGGTGGCGAGGCCTTCCTCTGACCAGTTGAACTTGCCCTGGCCAATCATTAAGAATCTCTGTGATCACTGAGTTTACAAATTCTCGGCCATTGTCACTATGCAGTATGCTCGGAAGGCCCATAACTGGGAATACATACTTCTCCAATGCCTCAGCTACATCATGAGCACCTTTATTGACCAAGGGAAATGCCAAATTGAACTTAGACCAGTGATCTACTATGTGCAAAATCCACTTGAAATCCTCATCTGGAAGATGGCGCATGTCAATGAGATCAATCTGTAAAGGGCAGATAGAGCTGTTAACAGATATAGTTAACAGCAACACAAGGCCTATATACCTGAAGCCGAGATAACAGGCCATTGGCTACAATAGGTCTGAGCGTAGGCTTTGTAGCTTGTGGCTTGCGCAGATGACAAGCTGAGCACAGCTTGACATACTGCTCAACAACACTTCTTGGCAAGAAGGAATAGGTACTCTGGACGTATTGTCCAAAAAGACCAGCTAACTTTATGCAATCGGTATATTTACGTACCCGTGCGAACGTCTTCTTAACACCAGCATGCAAACCGTCATTATTGTGGATTTGCTTCAAGATGTCCCAGAACTCCTCCACGAACGCCACTCGACGATATCCCTTCATCAATGTTCTGTCATTTTGTGACTGCAAGAAGGTAAGCATGCAGTTGTAGTATTTTTTATACAAACGCTACAATGCTATATGTAGCCAACTAGCTGCTACATTAGCTACAAAATTGTGAGATAAACAACAAATAACCTACTTCCTTATCTTCCTTGACGGCCACAACTAGCGCGTCTCGAATGCCTGCTTCTGGAAAGTCAAGCAACCGAAATCCACTGCGCTTCACCAGGTGACGAAAATGCTTATCGTCCTCAGAATTTCCCTTCAGATATGAGATAATCCTTTTCCCATACGCTTCACTGATGACAGCACTTCGTGACCTTGGAGCATCTTGCGGAAATGTACGCTGTACATAAGTATCAAACTCTTCTTTTTCACTCGAACTCATTGTAAAGCACAAATTCTATGACATGTGCTATTATCTCGTGCCCAGCACCATCGGCCGGTTACGTAACGGGCCATCCGGTTACGTAACCGGCCGTCCGGTTACGTAACCGGTCGATGGTTACGCATCCGTGCGGAACATATATACAGCGTTGCTTGACTTAAGCTTTCGACGTACTAGTATGATGTCACCATTATGCATGCACTGCGCGCGCGTACACCCCAACTAGGCTTAGTACCTCGATCCGCGGGACAATGCATACATAGAAACTACCCCAGCTTCTGTGTTACATCTCCAACTACCCCAGGAAAGCTTGTGCTATACCTGCTAGTTAACTCCTAGTCCTCGGGACCTCGGACATCGCATACACCACCCATCGCGGGTACTTGTAGTTGCATAGAAATGATTCCTTCAGACAGTAAATAACCTCTGGTGTGTACATGCATGCAGCCTATTAATCCAGTACAGAAGCATTTGCCTACTAGAATATAACGTTTTCACCTGGTTGTAGAAGCAGTTTGGAATCAGTAGCATTATGAATGAAGAAGAACTTTAATTCAATAGATCACAAATCACATCTACAGTGATGATATATAAAATGCCACGCCATCTTAAACAAAATGGGTCCAGGTATGAGCAGTTAGTTCAAACAATGTTGGTAACACTCTTCCCGCCTTTCGTTCGTTGCAATTCCCACCCCTAACAAGATGGTCGATGTAATTACAGGCTATTCCTTATAATACATGTCCTCTATTTCCATGTGCAGGGTCCACCACTGAGTTGGAACTGCAGGAAGATGACTATGTAGTGTTAGACCAACCAGACGTGAAGCCTCCATCATGTACAGTCATGAAAGAACTGACACTGGAGCCATATCAGTCAACATGTTGCAAACAATCGTTTTCAAAGACAGTGCTTGAACAAAATCTGCATACATGTCCACACTGTCGACATGAACCATTTGTGCTAAATCACGATCAGGAATTCTGGGACAAACTAAAGCATTTACGTGTTCAATGCAACAGACATGGTTGCCATTGGATTGGACGCCTTAGTGAGGTCACAGTACATCTGCAGCATCAGTGCATGTTTGTAGACGTCAAATGCAGCTCATGTAATGCAGCAGTTATAAAAGGGAAAATGGATGCACATGCAGCCAAAGATTGCTCAAAGAGACCATTTAGTTGTCCCTACTGCAGTTTGACCTCCACATATGAGGACATAACCAAGAACCACCTCCCACAGTGTGAGGAAGAAGTTGTGCCTTGTCCTAACAACTGTGGAGATGTGACCATAAAGCACAAACAGCTCAAAGAACACATTGATCAATGTCCTCATACCTGCACTGTGAAGTGCAAGTACTCCTTTGCAGGCTGTACATACACAGCATTGAAGCACTTGATGGTACACCACAATGACATTATGTTTAGTGAGCACAGAGCTATGTTAGTGAGAAAGTTCAATCTCACTTACAGGCAGCTAACTCAGGTGCAACATGAAAATGAAGAGCTGAAAACAAAATACAATCTGTCATCTGAGCAGGTCTTCAGCCGTCTTGAGTACACAATGAATGATTTCTACACCATGTATGGCGGCTGGTGCAGTGACCCGTTTTATACACACCTAGGAGGGTACAAGATGTTCATCAGAGCTAATGGAAGTAGGCATGAGGGTGTTGGAGATCGTCACTTGGAGGTGGGGGTATGTTTGATGAGGGGAGAGTTTGACCAGAAGCTGGAGTTTCCATTTCATGGACATGTCACTGTTCAGCTTGTGGAGGTCAATGGTGTGGAGTTGAAAATGAAAGTTAAAAAGACTTATAACTTTAGTGGAGTGTCAACACGTATAAGTTCAGAGAGCAGTGAATATCTAGTGCATCAGAGCTTCGCTACTTTAAAGGAACTGCACAATATATCCAAAAACAGCTCCATCACCACCTTGAAGTTTAGAGTTACCGACATAGAAGCACCACCATCCATCAGGTGTAGTGGTGTGGACCCTCAGTGCACCAAGCTGCAGGAACATCTTTCCCACTACCCCAGTGTAGTTGAGGAGTGTGACCACTGCTACAGGGATATGGCCAGGGGTAGGGCATCAGATGGGCAGGAGGTTATGTCTATGATAGCAGAAGGTATCCACAGGAGCAGCATGCAAGTGGAAGCTCTCAAAGAACAAAACCGCATGCTGAAGTCACTTGAGACAGCACCTCACACCGTATACAGCAAGAATCCCGAGTCTATGATGCACTTTTTTGAATATTACTACAAAAACAACTATTGCTGGATCAGCAGTGCCTTCTACACACACTATGGAGGCTACAGGCTGTGCCTGGATGTGGAAGGACGAGGATCAGACCAATGGGAACAGGAGTACTTGTGTGTCATAGTTCACCTGTGTGCAGGGGACTGCGATGATGAACTTAGCTTCCCATTCTATGGTGAGATCACAGTGCAGCTGGTGGACCATGGGCCGCAGCAACGACATGTTGAGGAAGTGTTCAGATTTCACGAGAACACACCTAAAGCAATAGGGGACAGGGTGACTGCATTGACAGATGTTAGGAATAAAAAGTTACCTGCCACAAAATTCATTCACTTTGACGAGCTGCGGGACACGAGGAAGTACAAATATTTGGTCAGTAACACGCTAACCTTCAGGGTGACCAATGTGGTAGTAAGCAGTGGTATCAAGCCTCCCTACACTAGGCCACAGCTGTCGGCACAGCTGTCCATGCTTCTTTACCTGGGGATGGTGACGCATGAGGAGGTGGTGTTGGAGCTGTTGAAGGATTACCCAAGGTATAAAGTGTCACGACATGGACTTGTTGACTCATTGATCGCAAGATTTATAATCTTTTTTATAGGAAGACACAATCTGTAATATTTGCTGTACTTGCACACGTATTATTTATATGACCTTGAGGCACATGTATGTAGAGTTTTTCTAATTTGGATTATGTATTTGTAATTAATCGAAAACAATTACAAAATTAATTAATTTCATTCAATAGCCACATGCTAATTATAGAAACCACGTAGCTGCATGGTATACTAGTATGGCGTCACCCCAGTCGAGCCCACAACCAGTACTTTACGGGGAATGCGGGTACTGCAATCAGACCATCACTAATGAGGACCAGTATCTCCCGCTGGAGTGCCAGAAGTGCCACGACTATGTCCACCTGGCGTGCCTCCGAGGTGACCGCCCACCCGTGCTGCTAGGAGACCAGCTCTTCTACTTCACGTGCGGCCTGTGCAACCCTCTGGGACTGGAGCACTGCTTCAGACCTAACCTCCAATGGTATTGAAGGGGCTATAGCTGCGTGTATGGTTATATTTAATCCAATGGCGGCACGTGGTCCGTATATTGCAGGGTTCACATCATCCATCTTGCTCTGTACAATCAGTCATAGGCGGCCGGAGGGGGGCCTTGGCCCCCCCCTTCCCCAAGCTATGGAGCCCCCTTCCCCCCACCCCCAACCCCCAAAACTATCGTCAATACTACAATCCTAAGAGACTATACCGATCACTGGCGGACGCAGGAATTAAAGAAAGGGGGGTTGTGGTGGAGGGGGATCACCAAAAGGGGGAGGGGGATGTGCCCCCTCCCGCGCGAAGCGCGGAAGCTTTTGAAAACGTTAATTCAGTGTGCTAAAATGCATGAAAAAATTACGAGTTTTCAACTAGCTGAGCATGCTCGTTACTTTTTCATTTACTTATGCCGCATTTTGCGTATTATGTAATAGGAGGAAAGGGGGGGTTGCAACCCCCTCCGTCCGCCAGTGCCGATACTACAACGTGCAACATGCGGAGCATAATTTTAATTATTAGTATTTTAATAGTGGGATTAGCACTAGAATTCAAAGGAAGATAAGAGAAGGTTGGAGAAAAGGGGCGGATTACGAGTCAGTCCTATGGTCTACATAATCACTCAGGTACATGTAAGAAACTGTCATGCACTATGTAAACCGCAAGTTTGCTCGTAAACAAGATTGGACCGATGGGGCCCAAAGGGTGTGTCCAATATAAATGCAGCATACTTTGTATACATATTGCCCAAGATTGGGGGGCTCAAGGCCCCCTCTGCCCCCCCCCCCCCCCCCCTGCCCCCCCGGTTCCTACACCTATGTGTGACACTGAGGTACGGAGTCAATGCTTTACCAGTCCGCCTAATTAAATTATTAACGTAAAGGATCGAGTGTGGGAACGAGTGAGCGTTATCTCTGTTCTCTGAGCTTTCTAGCCAAATACGCTCGCTAAAGTCCAATCAATCGTTTCAATCATGACACTTGAAATCCAACATCCTGTCCATTATCCTATGCAGGTCGGTATTCGCCAACATAACTAAAAGGTCTGGGGACTTGACTATCTTTTAATTGTACGTACTTTTTTTTTTAAAGGAAAACATCGGACAGGTCAATGGAGGGTATGTTTTAGCATCTCTGAGCTTGCATTTGATATATAGCGTTGCGTGACTTAGGTGATCAATGTACTAGTATGATGTTACATGTCACCCTCACTCGCTTTACAAAAGCATTCCTTGATCGCGCACACCGTGCCACACCCACTACTGAAGATAACAAATAATAAGTTACGTATCTCCCCCGGGACAATATCTCCACCACCCCCAGGAAAAGCGTATGTTATACCTGCTAACCCAGGAAGGGTTGGGGGGCGGGGATAGCGAGAAAATTGCATCGACCGCCTTGTTAGGGTGAGGATTGCAAACAATAAAAGGCATCTAGATGGGAAGGTAGGTCATTTGGACTGCTCGTTACGCAGTAATAATTCATTCGCAGCATTTACAAACCTCATTCAAGATGGCATCGAGAATGCCATTTTATATTCGATACAGTGCTGTAGATGTAATGTACGTGATTACTTACCTAGTGATAAATTCAAGTTCTTCCTCATTCATAATGCTACTGCATGATTCCAAACTGCCTTTAGGTGAAAACTTTATGTTCAAGTAGGCAAATACTTCTGAGCTGCATTGTTGAATCTGCATGTACACATCCAGAGGTTATATACATGTTTACTGTGAATGTCAGAAGGAATCATTACTATGCACCTCTTATTTCCTTGTGCAGGGTCCACCATTGAGTTGGAACTGCACGAAGATGGCTACGTAGTGTTAGACCAACCAGACGTGAAGCCTCCATCATGTCCAGTTGCGAAAGAACTGACACTGGAACCATATAAGTCAACATGTTGCAAACAATGGTTTTCAAAGACAGTGCTTGAACAAAATCTGCATAAATGTCCACTTTGTCGGCATGAACCATTTGTGCTAAATCACGATCAAGAACTCTGGGACAAACTCAAGTATTTACGTGTTCAATGCAGCAGACATGGTTGCCATTGGATTGGACGCCTTAGTGAGGTCACAGTACATCTGCAGCATCAGTGCATGTTTGTAGACGTCAAATGCAGCTCATGTAATGCAGCAGTTATAAAAGGGAAAATGGATGCACATGCAGCCAAAGATTGCTCAAAGAGACCATTTAGTTGTCCCTACTGCAGCTTGACCTCCACGTATGAGGACATAACCAAGAACCACCTCCCACAGTGTGAGGAAGAAGTTGTGCCTTGTCCTAACAACTGTGGAGATGTGACCATAAAGCACAAACAGCTCAAAGAACACATTGATCAATGTCCTCATACCACTGTGAAGTGCGAGTACTCCTTTGCAGGCTGTACGTACACAGCATTGAAGCACTTGATGGCACACCACAATGACATCATGTTTACTGAGCACAGAGCTATGTTAGTGAGAAAGTTCAGTCTCTCTTACAGGCAGCTAACTCAGGTGCAACATGACAATGAAGAGCTGAAAACAAAATACAATCTATCATCTGAGCAGGTATTCAGCTGTCTTGAATACAGAATGAATGATTTCTACACCATGTATGGCGGCTGGTGCAGTGAGCCATTTTATACACACCTAGGAGGGTACAAGATGTTCATCAGAGCTAATGGAAGCAGGCATGAGGGTGTTGGAGATCGTCACTTGGAGGTGGGGGTATGTTTGATGAGGGGAGAGTTTGACCAGGAGTTGGAGTTTCCATTTCATGGACATGTCACTGTTCAGCTTGTGGAGGTCAATGGTGTGGAGTTGAAAATGAAAGTTAAAAAGACTTATAACTTTAGTGGAGTGTCAACACGTATAAGTTCAGAGAGCAGTGAGTATCTAGTGCATCAAAGCTTTGCTACTTTAAAGGAACTGCACGATATATCCAAAAACAGCTCCATCACCACCTTGAAGTTTAGAGTAACTGACGTAGTAGCACCCCCATCTATCAGGTGTAGTGGTGTGGACCCTCAGTGCACCAAGCTGCAGGAACATCTTTCCCACTACCCCAGTGTAGTTGAGGAGTGTGACCACTGCTACAGGGATATGGCCAGGGGTAGGGCATCAGATGGGCAGGAGGTTATGTCTATGATAGCAGAAGGTATCCACAGGAGCAGCACGCAAGTTGCAGCTCTCAAAGAACAGAACCGTATGCTGAAGTCACTTGAGACAGCACCTTACACCGTATATAGCAAGACTCCGGAGTCTGTGATGCACTTCTTTGAATATTATTACAAAAACAACTATTGCTGGATCAGCAGTGCCTTCTACACACACTACGGAGGCTACAGGCTGTGTCTGGACGTGGAAGGGCGAGGATCAGACCAATGGGAACAGGAGTACTTGTGTGTCATAGTTCACCTGTGTGCAGGGGACTGCGATGATGAACTTAGCTTCCCATTCTATGGTGAGATCACAGTGCAGCTGGTGGACCATGGGCCGCAGCAACGACATGTTGAGGAAGTGTTCAGATTTCACGAGAACACACCTAAAGCAATAGGGGACAGGGTGACTGCATTGACAGATGTTAGGAATAAAAAGTTACCTGCCACAAAATTCATTCACTTTGACGAGCTGCGGGACACGAGGAAGTACAAATATTTGGTCAGTAACACGCTAACCTTCAGGGTGACCAATGTGGTAGTAAGCAGTGGTATCAAGCCTCCCTACACTAGGCCACAGCTGTCAGCACAGCTGTCCATGCTTCTTTACCTGGGGATGGTGACACACGAGGAGGTGGTGCTGGAGCTGTTGAAGGATTACCCTAGGTACAAAGTGTCACGACATGGGCTTGTTGACTCATTGATCGCAAGATTTATAATCTTTTTTATAGGAAGACACCATTTGTAATATTTGCTGTACTTGCAAACGTATTATTTATACCACCTTGAGGTACATGTATGTAGAGTTTTTCTAATTTGGATTATATGAACAGAATATGTAATACATATAACTGTGTATATCATACATGATTATGATACACGAATAAATAAAATTCACTAACTACAAAGTTATGTTTAGGAACATGTATCACCCTCCTGGATGATACATCTTAAGAGGAGAGACCGGCATTGGCCCGCACTAGTGTTAAGTTAAGGCGGCCATACAAGTTATAGATTTGGGGGTGTTGGTCCTTGTATATATTTGTAATTAATCGAAAACAATTAGAAAAAAAATTCAATAGCCACATGCTATTGATAGAAACAACGTAGCTAGCTGCAAGGTATACTAGTATGGCGTCGCCCCCGTCGAGCCCACAACCAGTGCTTTACGGGGAATGCGGGTACTGCAATCAGACCATCACTAATGAGGACCAGTATCTCCCGCTGGAGTGCCAGAAGTGCCACGACTATGTCCACCTGGCGTGCCTCCGAGGTGACCGCCCACCCGTGCTGCTAGGAGACCAGCTCTTCTACTTCACGTGCGGCCTGTGCGACCCTCTGGGACTGGAGCACTGCTTCAGACCTAACCTCCAATGGTATTGAAGAGGCTATAGCTGCGTGTATGGTTATATTTAATCCAATGGCGGCACGTGGTCCGTATATTGTAGGGTTCACATCATCCATCTTGCGCTGTATAATCTGACTGTGGCGGAGGGAGGGAGGAAAGGGTTCTTCCGCTGGAATGACGACATCTGTGGCTTTATCCAGCAGAACTGGTCACGGCTGATGCCCCAGCGCAAGAAGACACAGTCGTGGCACAGTACGGTAGCCGGGATACTGTCAGTAAACTGTCCCGCCGTATTCCAGTCCGGTGAGTTATTTATCTTCAGTCATGCAGAAGTGTTTTATGATCTATTGTGCATGTATGTTGTGTGCACGTGTGTGTGTGTGTGTATGTGCTTCATTTCTTCATTTTTTACACCCTTATGTCCACACACACACATGTCCACACACACACATGTCCACACATACATACACATGTACACACATATGCACCTACGCACATGTACACACACACACACATGTACACACACATGTACACACACACACATGTACACACACACATACACACACATACACACACATGTACACACACACATGTACATACACACACATGTACACACACACATGTACACACACATACACACACATGTACACACACATGTACACACACATGTCCACACACACATGTCCACACAAACACACATACACATGTACACACATACACATACATGTACACACACACGTACACACACATACACACACGTACACACACATGTACACACACACATGTCCACACACATGCACCCCCACACACATGTATACACACATGTACACACACATGCACCCCCACACACACACATGGCTATATGACATACACACACTCAAACATGCACACACACACAGGTCAGAAGCAGTTTGGGGAACATGGCTGGTGGGCACTGCAGAAGGTTGCCCCTCCAGATGCCAGGGTCATCCTTCAGGCTGTGGACGGGAGAGAAGGGCGTGGCCTCACCAAGCGCAACCCACTGTCCATGGTTGCCACGGAGACCCCAGTACACGTGAAGAAACAAAAAACGGTCGAGGCCCCAGTCCCAGCAGAGGTACCCAAGCCAAAGCCGCAGCGCCTGTCCCAGACCATCAAAGTGGAGCAGGTCCAGCCACTGTTGCCCCCCTCCCCCCAGCCCCCCCTCAAGGTGGAGCCCCCCGCCGTCACCCACCTCCCCCTCACCCTCAGGCAGGAAGCCGTCCTTCTCGACCACCTATCCCGCTACCAGTCGGTCCCCAGCCCCCACAGTGCAAAGGTCAACCGTCTGGTGCGGAAGCTGAAGGTGAGGAGGGCACAGCGCAATCATGGCCTGGACCCCTTCAACCTGGACGAGTACATGTCCACCATCATGGCCACCACGGTCAAGTACGCCTTGGACGAGGGCAAGCCTTTCAGCGAGCAAGCCGTACCAGTGCTGGACATCCCCACCAAGGAGGACCAGGCCACACCCTCCGGGACGGCCCTCTGTGATGACCCTCCCATCTGCGGAGGAGGAGGAGGAGGAGGGAACGAGCACCTGGACAGGATCACCCTCATCCCGGTACTGTCCCGGGCTTTGGCCTCGGAGGTGACCCAGTTTGAGCACCTCCTGGTGGGGGCTCCGGACGCCCATAGCACCATCACCAGCCCCTACACCACCCGCGTGCTGAAGCCCTACATCCTCAGGAGCTGCGAGCTGCGGCCGGCCAAGGTGATGGTGATGGAAGAGCTGGTGACCAAGGTGAGGCAGAGGGGAGCGGAGGGCGGGGACCTGCCCCTCCCCTACGTCCGACACACGCTGGACTTCTGCTACCTCCAGTCCCACCACCTCCCCGCCGTCAACTCCCTCGTCTCCCAGTTCTTCTGGCCCGTGGACCTCACGGAGTGCCTGCAGTACCCGGACTTCACCGTGGTGGTGATGTACGGCAAGCTGCTCGTGGGGTGTGGCTTCATGACCCCCGACATCAAGGTGAACGAAGCCTACATCTCCTTCCTGGTGGTCCACCCTGACTTCACACGTGCCGGCATCGCAAAGCTGATGCTCTACCACCTGATCCAGACCTGCCTCGGGAAGGATGTGACCCTCCATGTCTCTGTGGACAATCCAGCCATGATACTGTACCAGAAGTTTGGCTTTAAGGCTGAGAGCTACTGCCTGGACTTCTACGAGAAGTACTTCCCTCCAGACCACCACCTCTCCAAGCACGCTTATCACATGAGGCTAAGAAAGTGATGCCTTCATGCTCACGTTAGTAAACCCATCAGGAAATCATCAGTAAACCAATGGTGCTACTGCTTACACTTGTGCGTGTGTGTGTGTGTGATGCGTTCACGGTGTGTTTGCTGCTTTATGCTGAGCACGTCTCCAGGCAAGATTTCTGCGTGGTAAACCTGTTGTCGTTTCCTAGGCAACCACCATAGGTAAACACCTCACATTGCGAGGTGGTTGGGTTGTAGGCAAACATCTCATCCTGATCACTGCATGGTCCAGGGTCCTGAGGTAGCCAGCAGAACTCTGTGTGTGTGAGTGTGTGTGGTGTGTGTACATGTGGTGTATTTGCTATCAGTATCACTTGGTGGGTGTGGCCTTACCAGGCTGTGCAGGTGGTAGTGGTGTGTTGGACAGCCTACAGCTCTCACGGCCCACACACCTCCCTCCATCCTCCTCCATTAGCCCGTCGGGGCAGAAGCACCCAGCCACACAGACATCCTGGCAGCCCAAGGCTCTGCCCACACAGGACGGGGGGCAGGCACTGCCGCACTCCTTGAAGACCCTCCCTGGGGGGCAGCTTGGTGGGGGGAGGGTGGGAGGAGGGAGGAATGGAGGTGGAGGAGGAGGTATAGCTGGGGAGGGGAGAGAACATGAGGGAAGAGATACATCAGCCTGTAGTTATAGGTACAAAATGTAAGGTGAGTTGGCTGACGGGATGTGCGTGGAAGATGAACAGAAGCAATAAGATCAGAGTCGGAAATAACATCTCCATATTGGCTGGACATTTGTCCAGTCAAAGGAACATTTGACTGGACATTTTGTTAAAATGGGCGGTCAAAATATTACTGTGCAACTACATGTAGCAGAGTGGTAGATTCAAGCGGTAGATTGTAGGGATACATGTAAGCAAAATCAACATTACGTAACCACTAAGCCATAATCACAGCTGAAGCGGTTTTTGGTTGTTTTTAAATCGCCTAACGCAATCATCACTTTACCGCGCGTGGTGCAAGGTAGAGATTACATATTGATAATTAAAAAATGAACGGTCAAATTGTCCTCATAATCGGCCGGTCATTATTGTAAAATGCGCGGAAAATGACCGATGACGGTTACGGTGAACCACCTAGCTGTAGAGGGAGGGAAGGGGTGTGTTGGGTGACTTACTGACAACAGAGATGATGGAGTTGTTGCTCCAGCACTGTGCTGTGCACACCTCACACCTGAAGGACACTTGGAGGAAGTTTGGTATGGAGGTACTGGGCACCACCAGCTGTGCAGAGGAGGCAGGGAGGGGGAACTCTGGGGAATTGCGGACCACTGCCCTTGGGTTCACGGGCTGAGCTAGCCAATGGATGGAGCCTTGTGAGTGTGCTGCTACCAGTGAGGAGCAGTCAACTGTGATGTTCACACCTTCATACACCCTTATGTCGTAACCGATGGCAACAGTAACGTCACCTGAGGTACAAGAGGAAATGTAAGGAGGCGCTATGACCTCTCCCACCTTCCACCTCCTCCCTCCTCCCACCTTCCACCTCCTCCCACTTTCCATCTCCTCCCTCCCTCCACAGTTCGAAGTGTTACTGACCTGAGGTGACGTTGGTTGCCACGATGACGGGAGGTCTAGGGAGAGGAGGCCCAAAGCTGCTGCAGTCAGAAGGCATGACACAGTCCACACTCCACTCCACCATGTTGGGTGGGCAGAAGCAGCCAGGCACACAGTCACTGGGGCAGCCCTCTGGGGGGGTGGGGTTAGCACACGTTGCTCTACAGACGGGGCCACACGCAGAGTAGAACTTTCCCTGTGGACACACTGCAGGGGAGGGGAGAAGGGAACTTTAGTAACTGATGTGGTCGCACGATATTGTCAATGTTTACCGCCACCAAGGGAAAGGTAAGTGTGATTAAAAAAACATGTCTCCTGTGTTGAAGGATGTTGTTACTGAATTTATGCTTTTGAAGACTATCTGACCATATGAAGTTATTTGACCAGGCATATGAAGTTATTTGACCAGGCATATGAAGTTATCTGACTAGGCATACGAAGTTATCTGACTAGGTATATGAAGTTATCTGACTAGGCATATGAAGTTATCTGACTAGGCATATGAAGTTATCTGACTAGGTATATGAAGTTATCTGACTAGGTATATGAAGTTATCTGACTAGGCATATGAAGTTATCTGACTAGGCATATGAAGTTATCTGACTAGGTATATGAAGTTATCTGACTAGGCATATGAAGTTATCTGACTAGGTATATGAAGTTATCTGACCAGTTATCTGACTAGGCATATGAAGTTATCTGACTAGGTATATGAAGTTATCTGACTAGGCATATGAAGTTATCTGACTAGGCATTAGAAGTTATCTGACCAGGCATATGAAGTTATCTGACTAGGTATATGAAGTTATCTGACTAGGCATATGAAGTTATCTGACTAGGCATATGAAGTTATCTGACTAGGCATATGAAGTTATCTGACTAGGCATATGAAGTTATCTGACTAGGCATATGAAGTTATCTGAACCAGGCATATGAAGTTATCTGACTAGGCATATGAAGTTATCTGAACCAGGCATATGAAGTTATCTGAACCAGGCATATGAAGTTATCTGAACCAGGTATATTTGACCTTGTCGAAAGTAATTCATGTCAGTGTGATGCCAAACAAAATTCAGATAACAAAGGTCTCCAGGCACTGTGGCACACACATGAGGCCTACAAGAGCACACATGAGGCGTACAAGGGCACACATGAGGCCTACAAGGGCACACATGAGGCCTACAAGGGCACACATGAGGCCTACAAGGGCACACATGAGGCCTACAAGGGCACACATGAGGCCTACAAGGGCACACATGAGGCCTACAAGGGCACACATGAGGCCTACAAGGGCACACATGAGGCCTACAAGGGCCAATATTTGATGAAACCTCTCCAAACCAATGCACATGCATATACATATTCCAGTGCATTCCATTTATAGCTACATCTACATGTAGCTACAGTACATGTAGGTGCGCGAATGTTTGGTTCTGTACGTATGAAAGAGAGATGGAGACTACAACATGGCTATTCGATTGTTTTTTGGTTCACAAACACGTTTATGAAAATATGATATAGAAAATGCACAACAATTCATTTTTACACTCCTAAATTGCTAAGGGGGCAAATGACTCAATAAAACCTTGTAATGCAAGATGCATACCACAACACACATACATGTAAACACTCACACATATTGACACATTCACATAATCTTCACATATATACATGTAGATACATACATACATACATACATACATACATACATACATACATACACACATACACATACATACATACATACATACATACATACACACATACATACACATATACACACATACATACATACATACATACATACATACATACATACATACATACGTATGTACATACATACACGCATAACACATACACATGTACACACACACATACTCACACACACATGCATACACACACACTCACACATACACACTCACACATACACACTCACACATACACACTCACACATACACACTCACACATACACACTCACATACACACTCACACATACACACTCACACGCACTCACATTCCCACACTCACACACACATACTCACACACACACATACTCACACATACACACTCACACACCTGGAGCTATGCAGTTTGTAGGTGCAGAGGCTCCAAAGGATGAAGTGTTGGTGTTTGGAGGACACTGGACGCAGGAGGTGTGGTCCATTCCCATCTGCCTCCATGTGCCCTGGGGGCAGGGCTGGCACCGAGATGACATTGGCGGGAGGTAGTACCCATCCCCACATTTGTCACACTGGAGGGGGCAGTCTGGGGAGGAGGTACCACAGAGGGGATGCTCATACATCCCTCAGTAACCACACCCCTCCACCTTCCCTATATCACCCTCCACCTTCCCTATATCACCCTCCACTTCCCTATATCACCCTCCACCTTCCCTATATCACCCTCCACTTCCCTATATCACCCTCCACCTTCCCTATATCACCCTCCACCTTCCCTATATCACCCTCCACCTTCCCTATATCACCCTCCACCTTCCCTATATCACCCTCCACCTTCCCTATATCACCCTCCACCTTCCCTATATCACCCTCCACCTTCCCTATATCACCCTCCACCTTCCCTATATCACCCTCCACCTTCCCTATATCACCCTCCACCTTCCCTATATCACCCTCCACCTTCCCTATATCACCCTCCACCTTCCCTATATCACCCTCCACCTTCCCTATATCACCCTCCACCTTCCCTATATCACCCTCCACCTTCCCTATATCACCCTCCACCTTCCCTATATCACCCTCCACCTTCCCTATATCACCCTCCACCTTCCCTATATCACCCTCCACCTTCCCTATATCACCCTCCACCTTCCCTATATCACCCTCCACCTTCCCTATATCACCCTCCACCTTCCCTATATCACCCTCCACCTTCCCTATATCACCCTCCACCTTCCCTATATCACCCTCCACCTTCCCTATATCACCCTCCACCTTCCCTATATCACCCTCCACCTTCCTATATCACCCTCCACCTTCCTATATCACCCTCCACCTTCCCTATATCACCCTCCACCTTCCCTATATCACCCTCCACCTTCCCTATATCACCCTCCACCTTCCCTATATCACCCTCCACCTTCCCTATATCACCCTCCACCTTCCCTATATCACCCTCCACCTTCCCTATATCACCCTCCACCTTCCCTATATCACCCTCCACCTTCCCTATATCACCCTCCACCTTCCCTATATCACCCTCCACCTTCCCTATATCACCCTCCACCTTCCCTATATCACCCTCCACCTTCCCTATATCACCCTCCACCTTCCCTATATCACCCTCCACCTTCCCTATATCACCCTCCACCTTCCCTATATCACCCTCCACCTTCCCTATATCACCCTCCACCTTCCCTATATCACCCTCCACCTTCCCTATATCACCCTCCACCTTCCCTATATCACCCTCCACCTTCCCTATATCACCCTCCACCTTCCCTATATCACCCTCCACCTTCCCTATATCACCCTCCACCTTCCCTATATCACCCTCCACCTTCCCTATATCACCCTCCACCTTCCCTATATCACCCTCCACCTTCCCTATATCACCCTCCACCTTCCCTATATCACCCTCCACCTTCCCTATATCACCCTCCACTTCCCTATATCACCCTCCACCTTCCCTATATCACCCTCCACCTTCCCTATATCACCCTCCACCTTCCCTATATCACCCTCCACCTTCCCTATATCACCCTCCACCTTCCCTATATCACCCTCCACCTTCCCTATATCACCCTCCACCTTCCCTATATCACCCTCCACCTTCCCTATATCACCCTCCACCTTCCCTATATCACCCTCCACCTTCCTATATCACCCTCCACCTTCCCTATATCACCCTCCACCTTCCTATATCACCCTCCACCTTCCCTATATCACCCTCCACCTTCCCTATATCACCCTCCACCTTCCCTATATCACCCTCCACCTTCCCTATATCACCCTCCACCTTCCCTATATCACCCTCCACCTTCCCTATATCACCCTCCACCTTCCCTATATCACCCTCCACCTTCCCTATATCACCCTCCACCTTCCCTATATCACCCTTCACCTTCCCTATATCACCCTCCACCTTCCCTATATCACCCTCCACTTTCCTATATCACCCTCCACCTTCCCTATATCACCCTCCACCTTCCCTATATCACCCTCCACCTTCCCTATATCACCCTCCACCTTCCCTATATCACCCTCCACCTTCCCTATATCACCCTCCACCTTCCTATATCACCCTCCACCTTCCCTATATCACCCTCCACCTTCCCTATATCACCCTCCACCTTCCCTATATCACCCTCCACCTTCCCTATATCACCCTCCACCTTCCCTATATCACCCTCCACCTTCCCTATATCACCCTCACCTTCCCTATATCACCCTCCACCTTCCCTATATCACCCTCCACCTTCCCTATATCACCCTCCACCTTCCCTATATCACCCTCCACCTTCCTATATCACCCTTCACCTTCCCTATATCACCCTCCACCTTCCTATATCACCCCACCCTTAGTAACAAAAGTGATCAAACAAAAGTGGCCAAGTCTGAAATAAAACATAGCAGGTGTACATGTGTGTGCGTGTTAGCAGGTGTGTGCACATATGTATGTATATATATATATATATGTTTCTATTGGTTGAATGGAGTGAATTAGATGGAAACCAGGGGTGGATACAGGAATTTCGGAAAGGAAGGGGGGGGGGGGGGGGGGGGGGGGTTGTGATGATACCAATAGTTGAAGAGGTGCCCCCCCCCCCCCCCAGCTAGGGGGGGTCTAGGGGAGTGCTGTAAGTTCCCCCATCGAGGTCTGGGAGCCCAAGAAGCTTTTGTATGTTATAGAAACATATTAAAATCGCTATACAATCACTATTGTACACTATGTATCAGGCATGAACAAATCATTGAACAATGACGCTCTAGATAGTCCATGCTCTTGCACAAAGGTAATACAAATTTAGCTCACATCGATCTTTGCATCCATGGCTATTACAGCAAGATTCTTTGCCTCGTACACTGCATAGACTGTTCTTGTTGGGTAATTGATTACATGTACGGTGTGAGGTGGACTAAGTATTCTGTCACCTTACTACATGCACATGTATACCCCCCCCCCCCCCCCCTTCTTATAAGGCTCCTCCCCCTTCTTATAAGGCTCCTCCCCCTTCTTATAAGGCTCCTTCCCTTCTTATAAGGCTCCTCCCCCTTCTTATAAGGCTCCTTCCCTTCTTATAAGGCTCCTCCCCCTTCTTACAAGGCTCCTCCCTCTTCTTATAAGGCTCCTCCCCCTTCTTATAAGGCTCCTCCCTCTTCTTATAAGGCTCCTCCCTCTTCCTTTTCCACTAGCACACAATGCTTCAGAGCTGAGAATAGTGGTAAAGGGGTTAAGGAATAACATGGCATGTGGAGGTATTGAATGGTGGATGTGGATTTCTACCCTACTAGAGAGTTTTGCTACAGAAGTTTTATTTCATCTGCTCCCTTGCCTATAAGACTGTTACTTGTCTTCAATCTGTGTGGATGTATAACTTATACTTTTATGTATCAGTACTGTTACAATAGCTGTTTGTTACAGCAGTGTGGAGGGAGGTGATGGGCCTAGAGGAGGGAGGTGATGGGCCTAGAGGAGGGAGGTGATGGGCCTAGAGGAGGGAGGTGATGGGCCTAGAGGAGGGAGGTGATGGGCCTAGAGGAGGGAGGTGATGGGCCTAGAGGAGGGAGGTGATGGGCCTAGAGAAGGGAGGTGATGGGTCTAGAGGAGGGAGGTGATGGGCCTAGAGGAGGGAGGTGTGTGTGTGTGTTTTGCTCCCAAAGGCTTTCACACAACGATAGCCTGACTTGACATGGGTTGGGGGGCAGACCTGACATGGGTTGGGGGGCAGACCTGACATGGGTTGGGGGCAGACCTGGCATGGGTTGGGGGCAGACCTGACATGGGTTGGGGGCAGACCTGACATGGGTTGGGGGCAGACCGGCCATGGGTTGGGGGCAGACCTGACATGGGTTGGGGGCAGACCTGACATGGGTTGGGGGCAGACCTGACATGGGGCACAAGACACCACAATGCATGTGTGCAGGTCAATACACACACCCACCACACAGGAGGAGTCCACTGTTGGTCCCAGAGGAGGTGCTGTTGCCCTCACAGCTGCTCACAATGGATCCATGGCCATCAAAGAACCACATCAGAACGCTGACCCCTCCTACATTGAGGCTCACAGCCAGCCTCTGATGGGATGCAGCTCTGAGGTATATCAGGTTGTCCTTCAGTGTCCCCAGGGTCTGCAGGGTGCTGTTGTGGCGCACACACGCGCTGTCACATGTCATGGTGGCCACGATCTTCATGCGGGTGAGCATGGTGGCTTGTTCCTGGCCTGGGGAGGAGGAGGAATGAGGAGGTTGTCACGTGGTGACCACTTCTGCCCCCGTGTGTGTGTGTGTGTGTGTGTGTGTGTGTGTGTGTGTGTGTGTGTGTGTGTGTGTGTGTGTGTGTGTGTGTGTGTGTGTGTGTGTGTGTGTGTGTGTGTGTGTGTGTGTGTGTGTGTGTGTGTGTGTGTGTGTGTGTACTGTTACTGCTACCATGTGCTTTGTTTATATTAGGCGACCATATGCTTTGTGCAAAGCAGAGAACACGTGCTTAGTTTGATGTCATGCGTACGTGTATATTGAGAAGCCATAACACGCTGGTGCAAAACATTTTCAACTACTATGGGTTAGGCCGTCTGCATGTGGGCGATGGCCTACACAAGTGTGCTGTGGATGTGATGTGTGACAATTATGAGCCTTTAAAATAAAATTTTACGGTCCTAACCCAAAGCAAAGCTACTTGTAGATAAACAAGCGTCTGGGCAGAACATACTAATTATGGCGAAGAGATAGAGAAAAGAGCACGCACCTATCGGAATACATTCTAGAAACCGCGGCGAGGAGAGTCGACACTGTTTGTCCGTAGGGCCACGCTCCACTTCCGCGAGCAAGCGTGCGCGCAGCTGCTCGTCTCGCGTGCTGTTAGAACAATAGTGAGAACCCAAAGCCCTCACACTGACTGCTGCGACGGTTGTTTTCGGAGGCAGGCAGCTCGCTGATGGGGGAATACAATGCCGTAATCGATATTTAACACGTCACACTTATAATCATCGCACGTGCACGTCCATGGCTTCTGTAAGCAGCCACACGCACATGAATAAACCTTATATTACATAATTAGTTTTGCTATAACAACGCGTCGTTCCTCTGAACAGAACAGAATGCTTACGAATCGAAGGCGTCATCACAACACTCTGCCCCCACGTAGCCACTCCGAGTAGCACGAGCAGTACCAAAGTAGCTGGCCTCATTATTATCAAAGTGACGCAGACACGCGCTGCGCACTATATATAAGGGCCCCATTAATATTGTGTCTCGCAGATTTTCAGAAAGGACAGGTCACAGAGTGCACAACCTTGTGGGATCACAATCACTTGGAACACAAAACAAAACAAACCACACCCAACATTCACATACAAACAGGAACGAAGAAGCTCTGCGGATAAAAGCGGAGATAAAATCAAAATAATAACACTAATACCAAAAAATCCAAGTTAGTTACTAATTAGACAAAAACAACGCACCTTTTGCAATTCTGACGCAACTGGGTTTGGACAATCGGATCTACTAATACCATAAAGCTTTGGTCGGTACTGCAACAGTTGCTCCACCTCCTTGTTCTCCCCCGACACACTGTCCTCCAGCTGCCCTGCCACTTCAATGGCAGTCACCGCTCTCCAGAGGGGCACGCTGGGAGGCAAGTGGCACGTGGGATGTTGTTGCTCCTGGCAACCAGTACCTCCTTAGATGTACACACACAAAAAACACTACATACCTCCAAACATTCAGCAAACTGCCCATTGAGGTTAAGCTTGATGTCCTGCATCACAGCATTTATAGGTGCCACCCTGGACTGCCTGATCGTCTTCCTGAGAGTGGAGGCCATCAGCTTATTACACAGCTCATCCAGTATGCCTGCATTGCCCCCTGGTCGGTGCAGGGTGCCTGGAGTGGTGTGGGTTGCCCCCCGGGCCTCCGCCATACTTTTGGCATACACAGAATACCTTCCCACCAGACAGGTAGGAGAATCGTTCCAGGGAGTCTTGTGAGGTCCCCTGGTAGACTGCCTGTTATGGCAGAACAGCAATACTTCACAAAGAGTGCAGGGAGGAGGGAGGAATGGTGTAACAGTTACCTAACTTCTGTCTTCACAGATGATCGGTTGATACTGTGTTGATAAATCTGTGCAAACGTGCTCGTTAAAATAACTGCAATATGGAATACAAAGGAGCTCTTACTTCCCCATGTATGGGTTTGCTGTCCAAGATGGCCTTTAAGGACCTTGGGTCTTCTTCAAACTGCACATCGCTGGTCCAATGCTGTAACTGGATACGTTTAGCAGATGGCGTCAGTGCGAACTCTTGTATCTAGGGAGGGGACAAGATGTGTCGGAACCTCTTAATGGAAGGTGTACCTCTGTCGGCTTTCTTCTCTCCTGCTTTGCCTATGTTGGCAAGGGTAAGAAGTGACTGATATCATATCCCTTCAACTGCCACTGTGCTCCCCCCCCCCCCCCCCCCCACACACACACACACACAATGCTCACCTTTTCCAGTTTAAGTTGCTCCTGCTCATGTAGCTTCTTAAAATCTGGTACCTGTCGTACTTGAGACTTGACCTCGGAGCGGCTTGCATAGTTCTCCTATACGAGTCCCAAAGACGTAACAGCTAAAGCTACGTAGGAATATGATGGCAGAACATACCTTAGACTTGACACAGGTGAAGGCAGTGCTAGCTTTCGCCTTTGTCGGTACAGGAATGCGACTACGAGTATGTCGCAGGTGTGTGTACGTGTATACATACGTACACAATGAGAACAAGATACCTTTTACAGTTGTTCCCTAAGGACCGCAACGCAGACGTAATTTGAATTATATTGTGGCGTGGCTTACTTACCTACTCGTCCAACCACGTTTTCTTTCTCCTAACGTAAGCTATGTTGAAGTGACGCACGCCAATTAATAAATGGCTTTGAACTAACCTTTACATCGATACTGCTCTCCACGGCCAGCAGGTCTCGCTCTTGCCGCTGTCGTTTCATGTCTCATTAGCTGACGTGAGGTGAAATTTTTTAAACGGCAGACGACCCCACCTTCAGATATAATTTACCAGTCTGTTGCATTCATAGCCAACAAATAATTTTGCCACCAAAACATTCAAATCTCTCACGTGACTGAACGCACACGACATTGGTCAGTCGGTTAAACGCCCGCGAGTTAATTAAAAATATGGTAAAGTACTATCAACGTTAAAAAAAAAAAAGGAAAAAAAAACACGAAAAAAAATGAGAACTGTTGACAGTTACATTAAAGCATGGGTGAAGTCTTGACGGGATGAGTAGATTGAAAAGTACTCGTGATGCCTGTGGCTGCGTGATTTTACTTGCCTGACCAACTGCAGAAAAAAGTTTTTATTTTTTTAAACAAGCTGAACATGCACGCTGCTGACCTGGTTGGGGGAGGATAGTAGACTGTTCCTGTCTTGTCCTCAACTTGTGCCAAGTGGTCAGTGGTGATCACCTGAATGTGGTGAGCCTTGGGGTCACTGTGGCCTCCCTCTGTGTGCTCCTGTATCCCCAGGAGGGTTTGGTGCCCCATCTACACATCACACACACACACACACACACACACACACACACACACACACACACACACACAAACACGCATACAAACACACACACACACACATCCATCCCAGGCATCCAGTTATGATATGCCAAGTACATGTGACCACACCCCACCACTCACCGTTGGAATCATGTGTGGTGCTTGGGTCATGGTCCACCCCCCGGGGGTCTGTGAGGTCCATCCCCCGGGGGTGTGGGCGGCATACTGGGCACCGTGTGCAGCTTGCAGCTGGTACTGAGGGGATAGCTGGTTGCCATAGCTACCTGCCAGCTGCAGGGCTCCCAGCTGCCCTGTGATGGCGTGCATACCATCCATAGTAGGGCCAGCCTGGTGAAGGGGGTGTGGCCAGCATAAAAGCCAGCCAAGAATGTTACATCGGCTTTGATAATAATAATTAGGCCTTTTGTTTTAGACATTTGTCAGCACACACACACAATGCACACACACACACACACATCTACTCACAGGTGTTTGAATGTAAAATGTCTGCCCTTGCCATGCTCCTGAAGTGGACACGGGTATCTATGCACATGTGTGGTGTGTGGTGTGTGGTGTGTGTGGTGTGTGGTGGTGTGTGTGGTGTGTGTGGGTGTGGGGTGGTGTGGTGTGGTGTGGGGTGTGGTGTGTGTGGTGGTGTGTGTGGTGTGTGATGGTGCATGTGAATACTCACAATGACCAGGTCCATGAATACAAACCTGATAACCGGAGATGGGAGGATGGGGCAGACCATACTGCATGTAGAGGATAACAAAACAAATAAAGTACCAGGGAGGGAGGGGAGGAGGGAGGGAGGGAGGGAGGGAGGGAGGGAGGGAGGAGGGAGGGGAGGGAGGGAGGGGAGGGAGGGAGGGAGGGAGGAGGGAGGGAGGGAGGGAGGGAGGGGAGGGAGGGAGGGAGGGAGGGAGGGAGGGAGGGAGGGAGGGAGGGAGGGAGGAGTGGGGAGGTTGTCAGTACACTCACAGGAGTCACCATGCCTTGAGGAACAAGGCCACGTGAAGCCATAATCCTACAAAGAATCAGAATTCAAAGAATCACACACCAAGCAGAACATGCGAACACACAGGCAGGTCACATGGACAGGCAACACCACTCACCCATTGAATAATGATGGATTATCATAAACCAGCTGGAGAGATAGGGATGGGGGTGGGTGATAGGGATGGGGTGGGTGATAGGGAAGGGGTGGGTGATAGGGAAGGGGTGGGTGATAGGGAAGGGGTGGGTGATAGGAAGGGGTGGGTGATAGGGAAGGGGTGGGTGATAGGGATGGAGGAAGACGAAATGATAATCAACAATCATTCCTAAAAAACTGAACCTACTTCTGTTACATCTCTACCCCAACGTGCTGCAGAGAGAGAGAGAGAGAGAGAGAGAGAGAGAGAGAGAGAGAGAGAGAGAGAGAGAGAGAGAGAGAGAGAGAGAGAGAGAGAGAGAGAGAGAGAGAGGGGAGAGAGAGAGGGAGGGAGAGAGATAGAGGAAGCAGATGATTCAATGGAGGACAAAATCAGGGCCTCCTCCCCAGACCCAACAGTACCGTGTGGACTGCTCTTCTTCCTTCCACTCCCGCCATCGGCAAACTTAATAACCAGAGCCTCAGTAGCCCCCTCTAACACGTTCCCATTAAGAGCAGCTATGGCTCGCTCACAGTTCTCCTTTATGTCAAGCCTGGAATCAAAGAGGCACTGATGGTGGGGGCGGGGTCAGATAGACTCCACCCACCTGGCAAACCCCACCCCCCTGCTGATTCCAGATTGGTCTCTGAGCACTCTTGTCGATATAACACTGCCATATGGCCTTAGGAGGTAGTCGATATTCTGGCATGAGGGGAGGAGAGAGGGATTGTTAAGGTGTAATGAGGGAGGGGATTGCTAAGGGAGGGGATTATTAAGTGTAGTTAGGGAGGGGATTGCTAAGTTGTGTTGGTGTGGGAGGGGATTGTTAAGGTGTAATGAGGGAGGGATTGTTAAGGTGTAGTGAGGGAGGGGATTGTTAAGTTGTGTTGGTGTGGGAGGGATTGCTAAGAGAGGGGATTGTTAAGTTGTGTTGGTGTGGGAGGGATTGCTAAGGGAGGGGATTGTTAGGTGTAGTGAGGGAGGGGATTGTTAGGTGTAGTGAGGGAGGGATTGTTAGGTGTAGTGAGGGAGGGGATTGTTAAGGTATAGTGAGGGAGGGATTGTCAAGGTGTAGTGAGGGAGGGGATTGTCAAGGTGTAGTGAGGGAGGGGATTGTCAAGGTGTAATGAGGGAGGGGATTGTTAAGGTGTAATGAGGGAGGGGATTGTTAAGGTGTAGTGAGGGAGGGGATTGTTTAGGTGTAGTGAGGAGGGAGTTGTTAAGGTGTGTTGGTGTGGGAGGGGATTGCTAGATGTAGTGAGGGAGGGGATTGTTATGTTGTATTGGTGTGGGAGGGATTGCTAAGGGAGGGGATTGTTAGGTGTAGTGAGGAAGGGATTGCTAATTGTGTTGGTGTGGGGGGATTGTTAGGTGTAATGAGGGAGGGGATTGTTAAGGTGGAGGCATTAACATGTGTTGGGAATGGAAGAAGGGATGCTAATATGACAGTGGGGTCCAGTGGTGGGAGGCACACACACACACACACACACACACACACACACACACACACACACACACACACACACACACACACACACACACACACACACACACACACACACCTTCTCTTCATAGTTCTTGGGCAGGTTGGACATGTACAGGTTGGTGGGATCTTGCTCTTGTTGCTATGGGAGCCAACTATGAATAAACAAACCACAACAAGATGTGCCATGTTACCTTAGCAAACTGTGCCTGCACCCCATCAGCCACAAGAGCAGCCACAGCCCTCTGTGCATCTGATGGGCACTCAAAGTCCACAAAGCCATACCCTTTATGGTGAGAGGGAGGGGAGAGAGGGAGAGAGAGAGAGGGGAGGGGAGGGGAGAGGGAGAGAGAGAGGGGAGAGGGAGAGAGAGAGGGGAGGGGAGAGGGAGAGAGAGAGAGGGGAGGGGAGAGAAAGAGAGAGAGGGGAGGGGAGAGGGAGAGAGAGGCCATATGCATTCAAAGTACTAACTAGGGGGAGGGGCGTTAAGGAGAAGGTTATCACCTTTGCATATGTTGGTTTGCTTGTCTAGAATGGCTTTGGTTGACACAATCCTCCCATAGCTGGAGGGGAGGGAGAATGTTAAAGCAATTATGCTGGAGGCATCAAATCAAATCTTATACAAGTGAAGGATACAAGTAACATGTCTGTGAAAGGAAGTGAGGAAGAGAAGAGGATGGAGGGAGGGGGAGGGAGGACAGCAATCATCATACCTCTCCCGTGGGTACGGGGGGGAAGAACCTTAGAAAGTTGTGCTGCACATCTACACACACCTACATACATACACACATACACACACATACATACACACATACATACACACATACATACACACCTACATATACACCTACACACATACACACATACATACATACACACATATACACACCTACATACACACCTACACACCTACACACACCTAGAGCACATCTTCACAAGGTCTTCATCAGAGCAGGTCTGGGCCAGGCCTCGTATGTACAGGTTGGTGTTGCTCAGGTTGTCCCCAGAGGAGGGAGGTGAGTGGTGATGGTGGGGTCTTGTTGGCGGCTGTGGCTGCTGCTGTGGCGGCATGAACCCCTGGGACAACAATCTGCTATGTACACACATGTAGCATGTCAGGTGCACCGTTCACTCACAGCAGCTGCTGGGTAGTAGAATGATTGTGCTGCTGGCATGGGATAGTAGGCGGCCGCATAGCGCAGAGGCATCCTCTGGTGCCTGGTAGAGTAGCTAAAGGACTTGTGAGACTGTGTGGAGGAGTGGAGGGGGGAAGGGGAAGGGGGGGGGGAACACAGGGAAAGAACACGCTGAACATCTCTGATATGAAGCATCCCATTCAGGGACACTGTGTAGCTGTAACAATCACGCCCTTACAGCGGCTACAAGGTATTATCAGACATGTCAAGTCTACAATTCATCCAACATATGGTGTTACACATGCCACGCCCACACACACCACACACCTTGGGATTCATTGGTGAGAGGTGTGCGCGTGATGTCGTCATCTTGGTCGACTCCTCAGGTTGGGCGAGCGTTTCGCTAATCTGTACGTTTGTATGAAAGACAATAAATCAATACCTCAGAATTGTTAGCATGCCACACCCCGCCAATGATTTCGACCACACGCCCGGGTACGCACCTCCGTCTTCTCCGCTGCGTTGGTCCCTTCTCTCCACTTATCATCCTCGCTGTGTTCCGCCGGACTGCTGCGATTCCCGCCCTCGCCGTCGCCATTCAACAGCGGCTGCGTTCCACTCACGCCGAGCGCGGGAGATTGAGGCGCCAACGGCTGTTGTACAGGAGCGGACTCCGTAGATGTCTGTGTACTGCCGTCCAGCGGCTCTTCGGACCGTTCCATCTCTACAAGACACACATACACACACGTACATACACACTCTTGAGTAACATTTTCGGTTGGAGACAAAGGCTAGCGCTTATCGTTAAAAAAAAAAATCGAGATCGCACCGTTTAGTTCTTACTGATCATATCAACAGCCAAAAGCTCGGGCCAATCACCTCTGTGAGTACTGCAATCAGTGCCCACCTAGTTACTCCTTTTCGCTATGCCTTCTACAGATATGCGCGGTATTCGAAGCAGCGCTTTATTTCCGAATGGATCAAACAAAGTACCTAATTAGTTATGTACAGATACGTTTGGCAAAGCGATCGCGAAGGCTTCTGTCTTACTAATCATGCTATATGAACAACCAAACAGAAACAAAAAAAAAAAAAACGCCCAACGTAGCCGACAGAGCCATAATACTTACGCATTCGTAGATCCAGAATTGGAAAGGGGGGCGGGGCGACGTAGGTTTTTATCCTTCGGAATGTCAAGTGCCAGGATCAGAAAACAGGACGAAGCAGCTGTGGAGAATGGCGAGCTCGCTGCCGTGTGATTATCACCTCAACGTATTGTCGCAAATAATTTATGCGCGTGCGCTTTTACATGTACATGTATATTTACATGACTTCGATCGGTTTGAATATTGCATCGATAATTTAAAAATTCATAAACAATTGGAATGTCTAAGTGTCATAGTAACAGAACAACATAACATATTATAGTAACATCGCACTGCAAGGCTGCGTGCAAATGTTCTGCAGCTAAGTGTGCGCGTTTTGATACATATATATCTTTATGATGGTCGCAGTATGCGGATGTTTCTGACCAAGACTCCAACCGTCTGGATGCTAGCCGTAGTCGTGGGAACGCTGGTGGCGCGCGCGGATAAGTCTACAGCAGCGCCGCGATCACAACTAGGAGGTTAGCAACCAGCCAATGCGTGCATACCAGCGTACTGTACTGTGCACAAATAATAATAATATTTCAAAGCGATTTAATTCTCGTATGATGGTATTACCCCCTCAGACGAACTGGAATGCAAGGAGGGCTTTGTTCTGCATGACCGATCATGCTATTATTATTCTGGGCACGACGCGAGTACATGCAAGGCATTTCATCAGGCGGATAAGGCATGTAGACGTCGTAACTCGTTCCTGGTGAGTATCCAGTCTTCTGCAGAACACGACTTCGTTGCCCAGCTCACGCAATACAACGTCTCCTTCTGGATCGGGCTGAACGATGCAGACGGGCCAGCAGAATACCACAGAGAGGGTTTTTTTAAGTGGACAGATGGAAACCCATTCGTAGAAGAGCATTCTTATAGCAGGTGGAAGGATGGCGAGCCCTCGAACCACAAACATTTGGACTGCATCCGAAGCGATGCCGAAGGCTGGTCGGTGGCACGAGGAGGATGCGCCTCGACGAAGCTCCCGTATGTGTGCGAGATGAACGGTACGTACGTACGTACGTCACTCAAATATAATGATATCATTACATGTCTGTACCAATGCAGCATGCCGATTAGGATTGGAATGGAATGGAGAGGCTTGTGTCAGTGCTGGTCAGAATCAGCTGCACTCTTCTTTGCTACCAGTGTCCTTCACGGCTGCCGTGCTGGCCAGTATTAGTTTGCTTGTTACCATGACATGCTTTGTTTACCATAGAACTAATAGCAACAAGACACACACATCTTCATCAAAATTCATGCTACCCACTTGATTCTTTTAACAGTTGTAATTCATTGAACAAGTTTGAATTTATAAATTATCACGTGACTTGATTTATTAATGAGAAGTGCTAAAACAACACTACTGTCGTGGATAATTAGAACATCTGAAGGACATACAAAAGCACACACACATTTGCCTGGACACACATGCACATAAAAAAAAAAATTAAGTTCACAGATACGACTCCATTGGTAGCCGATGAGAGTTTGA
>OX442418.1:1318796-1403796 GCA_949361645.1 Spongilla lacustris
CGCACACACACACACACACACACACACACACACACACACACACACACATGCACACAGATATCTGTGGATATCTAGCTGAAACATGAGTAGATAGTTCTGCAGTGGCACATTTGCATGACGTAAACAATCTCCCTCACAGAACACATATCACATATAGTCTTACTTCCTGCTAAATACACCCCCACACTATAAACACAACACACACCATACGTGTGCCCAAATCATGCATGTCTCCTGTCTAATCTCCCACCCCTCTCCAACTCTCACC
This sequence comes from Spongilla lacustris, assembly GCA_949361645.1. Taxonomy (NCBI): domain Eukaryota; kingdom Metazoa; phylum Porifera; class Demospongiae; order Spongillida; family Spongillidae; genus Spongilla; species Spongilla lacustris. The sequence goes on from OX442418.1 coordinate 1,319,065, forward strand.
AGTCCCCAGGCCTGTGCACCACAAAAACATCTGCAGGCAGGCAAACATCCTTTGTGTGATAAGAACACCTGTGGTAGGTACCACACCTGTTCCACCACATGCCCCCCCCCCCCCCCCCACATGTAGGCCCCCCCAATGTTACCCCCCACATGTAGGTCCCCCTCCCCTCCCCCCAATGTTATCCCCCACATGTAGGTCCCCCAATGTTACCCCCCCACATGTAGGTCCCCACCCCTCCCCCCAATGTTACCCCCCCACATGTAGGTCCCCAATGTTATCACACCCACATGTAGGTCCCCCAATGTTATCACACCCACATGTAGGCCCCCACCCCTCCCCCCAATGTTATCACACCCACACAGCCACACAATGGGGTGATGTACAAGAACATGGCCACTCCCACATGGCCACTCCCAGGGATAACATGGGACAATACCCATGGCCAAAGAAAGGGAGAGGGGAGGGAGTGGAGGGAGGAGAGGGGAGGGGAAAGGGGAGGGGAAGAGGGGGAGGAGAGGGAGGAGGGGGAGAGGAGGGGAGGAGGAGGGGAGGAGGGGAGGAGAGGAGGGAGGAGAGGAGGGGAGGAGAGGAGGGAGGAGAGGAGGGGAGGAGAGGGAGAGGGAGGTCATGTCCAAAATGATGTGAGCAAATGCACACAATCATGTAATGCACACTTGTGAAACAGATAAACATACAATACACACACATACATGTACAGCCACACACACACACATACAGCCACACATGTTACCCTGAACATGCATGTTGCATGTCACAAAGCACTCTCTGAGCGTGGGATGAGGCTATGAATGCGCGCGCGTAATGACCACTGAGTAATTAAAACTGCCCACAGCTTAGCTGTGCATGCCACAGACCAGAGTGTATGCTAGCACCCTTTCGGATGTCGCAAGTGTAGCGAGGTCAAATATTGACACATCAAGGCCTTTGGTTAATTCACCTACTTGGCATGGCACATTGTGTGTGCAAACCACGATAAGGATATAGTGACTGTTCATACGCCCCCAATAGAAAAGTCAAACAGCAAAATTTGTAGGCACACATATGCCAAGAACAAGGCGTGTAGCCTATATTGGCGAGTTCACCTCCGACACAGTTGAGACTCAATGAATGTGGAAGGTCTCCAGTACAATTGACGAGGGATGGCGCAGGTGAGGTTAGCTGACATAATTATGTTGCCACGACACCACCATTTACATGCGTGTCGCCAACCGCGACTATCCTTCCCAAATGCTCCCTCGCCCCTTGCTCATTATCAACCACAAACCTGTTTCAATGAAGCGGACGAAGATGGTTCGACTGACAGCAACCAGCGTTGAGGGAATACGGGGAGATTACTGGGGTCTCGAAAGCTCTCGGCCGATAGCGATCTCCGACTCAAGGCCTCGTAAAGGAAGCAGCGACTTTCCGGCGGCAGTTGGAACGTTTGGCGGAGCAATTTCTTGAGCTCGCTATCAGCACGGTCTATTTGTCCGTCGCTCAACTCAAGTGATGGTCTAACAACCAGTGGGATGGTCTGTTCCTTCCCTTCGTAGCTGACCAATATTGTCACCTGCCCGCCTGCCATGATGCACTCGGCTTCCTAAACGCTGGAGATCTCTTCACGAAACCATAACAAATCGACGGGACGCGGCACATAAGTTTTTCTCCCTTTCTAATTAAACGTCCTTACTTCCGTTGCGTACAATTAATTAGAGCATATTTAATTTGAATGATATTGGGGCCTACCTCCTACGTACTACATGGATAGGTGGCCTGATTTAGAGAAATGAGCTGCAGGATACAATGGATTATCGCTTTTTGTCTCGCGCCATTACTCTGTTTTGCATAGGTGAGGGTCTACTTTTGAGTTCTGCGGCTTTCGAAAGTTACTCCCGTATTTATCGCCCACAGGAGCCGCCCTAACGTTGGCGATGAACCTTCTTCAAGTCCAGCGCGTCGAACGTCCCTCCTGGGTGTTGGTACCGTGCGCGGCTACAGCTGCTACCCTGGTGGGGCTTGTGTACCCGTCCTTGAGTACGGAGAAGGTTGGCAACACGCCCGATGGGTCACAGGTCATGAGATGTGTTGCGGTGTTCGTTGGCATCTACCAAGCCAGTGCCGTATCCTTTACAAAGGGGTGATGATGTGGAGTCAGTTTGCTGTCTGTGCTGTGCTCACTGTCATGCTGTAGCGTCTTTAACTTGTGTAAGAAAATCGATTTCTCCAGCTATCTAGAGCTGTTGGGAACTCTCACGGCCCTTGCCGTGGGCATGTGGTGGCTGTTTGACAGATCCAAGGAAGGGTTCCTGTTGAGTTCTGTCATCACCATGGTGATGACTGCAGGCACCCACCTCCTTGTCCACCTCCATGTAATAAGGTTAGTGTAAAGGGTGGGTGGGGGAGGGGGGATGACCTCCTATGTGAGTGGGATAGTTACTCTCCCCTCTCTGGAGGTGAGTCTTTATGTGGGTTCATTCACCCATTTGAACCTTTTGTAACTGTGAGTCTTCTCCATTGTGTCCTGCTGATGGAAGCCACAGAGATGGTTGATCTCTAGGGAGGTGGGAGGAGGCCCATTCAGAATGAACATGTCACTGACCTTTTGGTGTAAATGATTGGGTGTGAATGGTCCTCATGTCCCCTAAGTGATCAATGTTATGTCCCTTACATCATGTGCTTGTGAATACTCTCCTTATATTATATGGCCACTATTTCCTCAAGTGGGTTTTGAGGAAGGTGACCTTTATTGTGGGGGGATGAATCTGCATTCCTTATATGGTCAACAATATATTTTAATACATGTACTGTGGTTAGTTTTTGAGTTAATTTAAAAATACAATTTGAAGGGAGATAGTCATCTACATACATGTTCAGAATGAGGTGGTCTGCACTGATTTATAAGTCCCCAGTGCTGTATCTATGGTGGCATGCATCTATGGGGGACATGTATCTATTGGTGGAATGTATCTATGGTGTTGTAAATGCATATGCAATAAGCGGTGATGTCATTGGGTGACTCCCTCCCCCCCCCCCCCCCCCCCACCTCCAACAATTTATTAAAGGTTATGGTGGCAACAGAGCATTAGCCAGATAAATAATATTCTCTTCTTCACACCCACCCACCAGCTTATACACTGGCTGTAAGGTTCTAGCCAAATTGTCTGGGACCCTGTTGATCAGCTAGATGGCCTGGAGAGGAGGGCTGCAATTGGAATGCCAAAAATCTAAATTTCACACACCACCCTACACTTTGTACTTGTCAAAGATTTAATTGCAGCCAGCAATACTGAAACACACCACACCCATCACAAGATGCTTGACAGGCACATTCCACACAAGGGGGACATCAAATACAGCCACTACTGCCTCATTGATAATCTTATCCTTATTTGGCTGCATACAGAATGGAGGGACCACACCATTAAATAACAGCCATGTCACAACATAAAATAGTTGTAATAACTTTCATCTGATCTCATTTTGAGTGTGAGGCCCCATAGATACATGTCCCCCATAGATACATGTCCCCATAGATACATGCCCCCATAGATACATGTCCCCATAGATACATGCCCCCATAGATACATGTCCCCCATAGATACATGTCCCCCATAGATACATGTCCCCATAGATACATGTCCCTCATAGATACATGTCCCCATAGATACATGTCCCCCATAGATACATGTCCCCATAGATACATGCCCCCATAGATACATGTCCCCCATAGATACATGTCCCCCATAGATACATGTCCCCCATAGATACATGTCCCCATAGATACATGTCCCCATAGATACATGTCCCCCATAGATACATGTCCCCATAGATACATGTCCCCATAGATACATGCCCCCCATAGATACATGCCCCCCATAGATACATGCCCCCCATAGATACATGTCCCCATAGATACATGCCCCCCATAGATACATGCCCCCATTGATACATGATATCAAACCCATGCTTGCCATATTGCCAACATTATGTCACATCTCCACTCCTTACCCTCCTCACATACACACCCTCCTAATCTCAATGCACACCTCACACATGCACCCCTCTCCCCCACACCTCACACATGCACCCCCTCCCACACCCACACACCTCCAGATCCATTGACCCAGCTTTCCTGTACTCACGGCTATGGTGCATCTTCTTCTCAGGAAGCATAGCCTTTGGCACTATTGGGAGGAGGCTGGCAGCTGGTGACTGAACCCCAGTGGTGAGAGGGTTAAAGTAGATATTGTATGGGTGTGGGTGGATGTGGGAAGGTTGTATGAACATGGGCTATGTTGGTTGTCTCCATGGTGACTATGGTGTCTTTCTGCAGGGCCCACTGCTATAATCACAAGATCTTCTTTTGTTCATCTGCATACAAAACATAATCATTCAATGCTCTGTACCTAGAATATGAGAGGACTGTATTCTGTTATATGTGTGTAGAAGGTGGTGTGTGTACCCTGGTCAACAGTTCAATTATCTCCTTATCACTTGTGGAGACCACCTACACCCTCACACAACACACACATACACACCTTTCATTCCTTCACAGCATTGTGGTAATCACACCTGGGTGTGTAGCTGTCTAAATTGGAGAAATGTTTGGTCAGCTGTTCAGTCTGCATACATGACCTTTGTGTACTAAGAGTGGCTAGCAGCTGGTTGTAGCATAGGTAGGTGACCTTTGTACTGCACAGTACAGCACCTTGACCCCAAATGGGACCAGGGATGAGCTGGTTCAATTTATCGTCATTCGACATGCAGCTTCATTCGGGAGTGTCTGGACGGAACCCAGGGTGTGAATTTGACACCGGATTCGTGCTCTGGGTGGAAAAGTTGGGTCCACCTGCACGACCCTACCCTAAGCCCTAAGGGGTCCTTTGGGCACTCCCTGTCTCCCATCTATCCTGACATACACATACTTTGCTTGTTTGGCCTATATTGGTCATATATGCTGCATTAGTCTAACCAGAGATAATATATATCATCTCTGGTCTAATCCACATCTACACAAAAGGGGACAACAGTCTGGGAACTCGACTGAGTACACGTCAGTTGGGTCCCCAGACTAGTCCATAAGTGCCATACGTAAAACAGCGCTCTGCAGTGTGGAGAAGCCAAGTGCATGGCACTCAGAGCGCGAGTCATTGAAATAATAACTCATTAACTGCCTATCGATCCATAATAGGTGCATGTACGCCGGAGCGATATACTCACCTAGGAAGACGACTATGGTAGCAAATAAGAACGAGCTTTCTGAAGCAAACGATCTGGCGACTTGGCAACAATCGTCTTTGCCTTTCGGTTCGGTAGGGGAAAAAGTTAATTCCGAATTATAAACTTTCTTACTGTATATTATCCGGATGGTCAATATGGCTTCTCAGCCTAAAGCCACACATTTTGCAGAGATCGAGGAACGAGAGTGTACGAATAGCAGGTAAGACGGTAAACGTAGCGCAAAGTAAGGTGTAGGCCTACGGTCTTACCATTCAATACGTCTTGACCCCAGCCCTATAAAAGTACTAGATATTAGAGCAAGAGGATTTGGGTCAAAAAGCCAATTTTGACGTAAGGGTTTTGGTTGAAAATGGAGGCGTCTTCACACCTCTTGTTTTTTCCACCTCGGGTGCAATGGGGACACTATACAAACGGTTAGCTGACCTGCTATATGAAAAACAAGACAAGGCATATTCCCTGGCCGAGATGTCGTCTGTCTTTTGCCATACTGCGCAGTGCTATCATGTGCCTGCGAGGAAGTAGGTCTTCTTACCACCACCCAGTTTATTGTAATCTGGCCCTAGCAGTACATGAGGGCAGAGTCTCATTATAGCCCGCTGGTTTGATCACACATGTTAGTATATTGTACTTAGTCATCTGTTACATTTATGTTGTAGTGTAATCTGTGTAAGTGTGTATGTGTTTTCTATGTATGCTATAATGGATTTCCTAGGTACATGTACCTGCAAATTCTTAAGCGTAGCTGTCTTTGTTCCACAGCTCTGCCCTCGTCCCTCTACACACCATATGTCAGCTGTGCTCTAAGCCCTACAGAGATCCCAGGATCCTTCCATGTCTCCACTCCTTCTGTGCCCTGTGTCTACATAAGGAGATAGAGAGGTCTGGGACCAAGCAGAACATGGAGTGTCCTACCTGTCAGAGAAGTATCACCATACCAGAGGGTAGAGTCAATGTTATACCTCAGAACCTCCATCTTGGCTTTGAAGTGGAGGTGGCTGGGTACATGTCCAAGATTGGCAGTGATGGTGAAAAGTCATGTGAAGCTTGCATTGATGGAGGCAAGGGTCCTGCAGTGGTGTTCTGCTGTACATGTGGTCAGTTCCAGTGTACCTTCTGCCATGAATACCACAAACGCAATAAAATATTCAATGCTCACAAGATGGTTGGACTAGACAAGGAGTCACTCAAGCTACTTCCATCCATCATGACACAAACTGAACATCTCTGCTCCCAACCTCATCACCAGAAAGAAGAGTTGAAATTCTACTGTGAGACTTGCCAATGTCTGGCCTGCAGAGACTGTACCCTAGTCCTTCACAAGGACCACAGGATTGCTGAGGTGTGCAATATTGCAAAGGTCCACAGAGATGGAATGAGAGAGGCACTTGTGTGTGCACAAGAAGTGACCTCAAAGCTGACCAGTGCCATTGATGCCAATGACAAGATGGCAGAACATGTTGAGACTTCCAGAGAGAATGCCACACTGCTCATACACCAAGCCTTTGAACAGCTCCACCAAACCATAGAGGAAAGGAAGAAGACACTGTTGTCAGAGATGGAGGCCATTTCAGTTTCCAAGGCAACAGCTCTGACCCTCCAGAAGGAACAGTTAGTGAAGATGCAAGATGAGATTGTTGGCTACACTGAGATGACCTCCCACATCCTCCAGACCCACACTGACCATGAGGTGGTAGCTCTAGGAGGACTGCTACCCACTGAACTGAAGGCCACCCTGAAGAAGGTTGGGAATGTGTCCCTCACTCCCAGTCAGTACAGTGACATACATGTGTCCCTACCAACTGATTCCCTCATGAAGGAACTGTCCATATTTGGTCATGTAATGGACTCATCTCTATCACGAACCACATGGTCTTCTGAGTCAGCAGCCAAGGTGAGAGAAGTGTACTGTGTTAAAGTGGAGACCAAGACCTCAAAGGGAGAGAGGTACCCATATGGTGGTCTGCAGGTGAAGGCTGAGCTGAGGCCCAAGTCACATGATGGAGCAGTTGTGTATGGAGAGGTGGAGGACCATGGGGATGGTACCTACACCATCACCCTCACCCCTCAGACTGCTGGTCCTCACCAGCTGGTCATCACAATGGATGATCAACATGTACAGAACAGTCCTCATGACCTTGATGTGAGGCCTAAGCCTAACTACCTCACCTTATGTAACCCCCAGCAGGTTATCAATTGTAGTGGTGGTCCAACAAGTATTGCCATCCATGACAGTGGAGACATCTATGTAGCCTGTTACAGTGATAACAGTATTCATGTGTTTGACCAAGCTGGTCATCAGAAGAGAACCATAGGTAGTGGTGGGTGTGGTGATGGTCAGTTCAGTAGACCACATGGTATATCCATCAAGGGAGATGTGATGTATGTTGCTGATTGTGGCAATAATCTTATACAGAAGCTGACAACAGGGGGACAGTTCCTGCAAAAGTTTGGTCACAAGGGATCTGAGTTTAGTAGGCCAATATCTGTTATAGTTGACCACAGAGATAGGATGATTGTTGCTGATTATGACAACCACAGAGTAGTAATATTGGATCAAAATGGCAGCTGGCTATTGACCATAAATGGTAATATCTCTGGTAGTCATGGTTTTCAGTATCCATATGGTCTTGCCTTGGACCCTCAAGGGAACATCCATGTTGCAGCTAGTGGTTCTATCACCATCAAAGTCTTCACACCTGAGGGGACCTATGTCAGATCATATGGAGATGTAAAGATTCCAAAGGGAATAGCAGTTGATGAAGAAGGTTACAGCATGGTCTGTGAGTACAATGGCAATTGTCTCTCTATCTTTGATCCTCAAGGAAACAAGATCCATACAGTTAGCACTCTCAATCACCCTGGTGGAGCTATTCTAGATCCTACAAGCGGTAGTCTATATGTAGCAAACTGTGGTGCTAATACTGTATTGAAGTATGCTGTGTAATGTTGTAATGTCGGATGATGTAATATGATAGTGGCAATGATGGTGATTGATGCAATTAAAAATGAAATGAGCAAAGTGTTATAAATAGGACTCCCTCCTCGCATATGTACACTTACCCTTACCCCGTGCATATTGACCACTCTTGGTTCAGTGCTGCCTGTGCACAACCGCCAACTTCATATAAACAACAATGACTTACAACACATACTGCCAACACCAACCACACAAACTACACACTCAGAGCAGGGACCAACAAGCTACAGCTATTTGATATTAACCTAATCTATTTAGAGGTGGTGGGCCCAAACCAACTCAGGGGAGAAAACCTCACTGTGTGAGGAAAAACCTTCTTACTCTGCTCTGGACACCACGAACATAACACAAGTCCCTCAGTATAGAGGGTCTTCAGCTTTCATCCATGTGTTAGTGACCATTAAGGAGCAATCTGCCTCTCATCACATTTCAGCCAAGGAGATGCACAAAGTTGACTTCTTATGTGCTGAGACAAACAGGCTATTGGTAGATGCCTTCATTGAGTCCAGGAACTCTGTTCATCAGGCTATGGATATGGGATTCCCCCTCAGCAGTGTGGTCATCTTCCACCCACAACACCACCTCGTTACCAGATATGAGAGTGGTAGAACCATCTTCCATGTTCTGTCCTCAAACGCCACTGCAATGAGTGAGATGTATGCAACTGCTCATCCCTTGGTGGGACCAGGCAATATGGAGAAGGTATACGTCGCCCCCATAGATACATGATACATGCCCGCATGGATACATGTCCCCATAGATACATGCCCCCATAGATATATGCCCCCATAGATACATGTCACCATAGATACATGCCCCCATTGAAACATGTCCCCATAGATACATGCCCCCATAGATATATGTTCCCATAGATACATGTCCCCCATAGATATATGCCCCCCATAGATACATGTCCCCCATAGATACATGTCCCCCATAGATACATGTCCCCATAGATGCATGATATCAAGCCCATGCCCAGGTTGTCATATTGCCAACATTATGTCACATCTCCACTTCTTAACCTCCTCACATACACACCCTCCTAATCTCACTGCACACCTCCCACATGCATCCCCCCCCCACACACCTCCAGATCCATTGACCCAGCTTTCCTGTACTCACGGCTATGGTGCATCTTCTTCTCAGGAAGCATAGCCTTTGGCACTATTGGGAGGAGGCTGGCAGCTGGTGACTGAACCCCAGTGGTGAGAGGGTTAAAGTAGATATTGTATGGGTGTGGGTGGATGTGGGAAGGTTGTGTGAACATGGGCTGTGTTGGTTGTCTCCATGGTGACTATGGTGTCTTTCTGCAGGGCCCACTGCTATAATCACAAGATCTTCTTTTGTTCATCTGCATACAAAACATAATCATTCAATGCTCTGTACCTGGAATAAGAGAGGACTGTATTCTGTTATATGTGTGTAGAAGGTGGTGTGTGTACCCTGGTCAACAGTTCAATTATCTCCTTATCACTTGTGGAGACCACCTACACCCTCACACAACACACACACCTTTCATTCCTTCACAGCATTGTGGTAATCACACCTGGGTGTGTAGCTGTCTAAATTGGAAAATGTTTGGTCAGCTGTTCAGTCTGCACATGTGACCTTTATGTATTAAGAGTGGCTAGCAGATGGTTATAGCATAGGGAGGCGACCTTTGTACTGCACAGTACAGCACCTTGACCCCAAAGGGGACCAGGGATGAGCCGGTTCAATTTATCGTCATTCGACACGCAGCTTCATTCAGGAGTGTCTGGATGGCACCAGGGGTGTAATTTGACACCGGATTCATGCTCTGGGTGGGAAAGTTGGGTCCACCTGCGCGACCGTACCCTAAGCCCTAAGGGGTCCTTTGGGCACTCCCTATCTCCCCTCTATCCTAGCATACACATGCTTTGCATGTTTGGCCTATATTGGTCAGCAATGATATATTCTGCATTAGTCTAATCCACATGTACACAAAAGGGGACGAGAGTACTCGTCAGTCGGGTCCCCAGACTAGTCCATAAGTGCCATATGTAAAACACAGCGCTCTGCAGTGTGGAGAAGCCAAGTGCATGGCACTCAGAGCGCGAGTCATTGAAATAATAACTCATTAACTGCCTATCGATCCATAATAGGTACATGTACGCTGGAAGCGATATACTCACCTAGGAAGACGACTATGGAGACAAATAAGAACGAGCTTTCTGATACAAACGATCTGGCGACTTGGCAACAATCGTCTTTGCCTTTCGGTTCGGTAGGGGAAAAAGTTAATTCCGAATTATAAACTTTCTTACTGTACAGTATATTATCCGGATGGTCAATATGGCTTCTCAGCCTAAAGCCACACATTTTGCAGAGATCGAGGAACGAGAGTGTACGAATAGCAGGTAAGACGGTAAACATAGCGCAAAGTAAGGTGTAGGCCTACCATTCAATACGTCTTGACCCCAGCCCTATAAAAGTACTAGATATTAGAGCAAGAGGATTTGGGTCAAAAAGCCAAGATGCATATTTTGACGTAAGGGTTTTGGTTGAAAATGGAGGCGTCTTCACACCTCTTGTTTTTTCCACCTCGGGTGCAATGGGGACACTTTATACAAACGGTTAGCTGACCTGCTATATGACAAACAAGACAAGGCATATCCCCTGGCCGAGATGTCGTCTGTCTTTTGCCATACTGCGCAGTGCTATCATGTGCCTGCGAGGAAGTAGGTCTTATTACCACCACCCAATTTATTGCGATCTGGCCCTAGCAGTACATGAGGATAGAGTCTCATTATAGGCTGGTTTGATCACATATGTTAGTATATTGTACTTAGTCATCCGTTACATCACTTATATGTTATGTTATATTGTAAGTGCGTATGTGTTTTCTATGTGTACTATAATGGATTTCCTAGTACATGTACGTGCAAATCCTTATGTGTAACTCAGTGTCTTTGTACCACAAATGCAATAAAATATTCAATACTCACCAGATGGCTGGACTAGACAAGGAGTCACTCAGACTGCTTCCATCCATCATGACACAAACTGAACATCTCTGCTCCCAACCTCATCACTAGAAAGAAGAGTTGAAATTCTACTGTGAGACTTGCCAATGTCTGGCCTGCAGAGACTGTACCCTAGTCCTTCACAAGGACCACAGCATTGCTGAGGTGTGCAATATTGCAAAGGTCCACAGAGATGGAATGAGAGAGGCACTTGTGTGTGCACAAGAAGTGACCTCAAAGCTGACCAGTGCCATTGATACCAATGACAAGATGGCAGAACAGGTTGAGACTTCCAGAGAGAATGCCACACTGCTCATACACCAAGCCTTTGAACAGCTCCACCAAACCATAGAGGAAAGGAAGAAGACACTGTTGTCAGAGATGGAGGCCATTTTACTTTCCAAGACAACATCTCTGACCCTTCAGAAGGAACAGTTAGTGAAGATGCAAGATGAGATTGTTGGCTACACTGAGATGACCTCCCACATCCTCCAGACCCACACTGACCATGAGGTGGTAGCTCTAGGAGGACTGCTACCCACTGAACTGAAGGCCACCCTGAAGAAGGTTGGGAATGTGTCCCTCACTAGCTCCCAGTCAGTATAGTGACATACATGTGTCCCTACCAACTGATTCCCTCATGAAGGAACTCTCCATATGTAATGGACTCATCTCCATCTCCATCACAAAGCACATGGTCTTCTGGGTCAGCAGCCAAGGTGAGAGAAGTGTACTGTGTTAAAGTGGAGACCAAGATCTCAAAGGGAGAGAGGTACCCATATGGTGGTCTGCAGGTGAAGGCTGAGCTGAGGCCTAAGTCACATGATGGAGCGGTTGTGTATGGAGAGGTGGAGGACCATGGGGATGGTACCTACACCATCACCCTCACCCCTCAGACAGCTGGTCCTCACCAGCTGGTCATCACAATGAATGGTCAACATGTACAGAACAGTCCTCATGACCTTGATGTATCTAAGTATAGCTACCTCACCTCATGTAACCCCCAGCAGGTTATCAATTGTAGTGGTGGTCCATCAGGTATTGCCATCCATGACAGTGGAGACATCTACAGTAGCGGCTCACTAATCAGACCACGCGGTAATAAGACCACTTAACCGCCCGATTATAAGACCACTTCGCCAATCCGACCACCGTCTAATAAGACCACTAGTGTATAAATATTGGAGGGGCGTTTTTGTGTACCTTTCTTTCTCTAAACAGGCGATCAATGAAGTGGTTTCCTAATACAGTTGGTACCCACCATGCATTCGATTGCGGAGAATATCGACGATTCCGTACTCATGAAGTTAGCAATGTCTATGACACACACGAGCCAGCTCTAAGCTTGCTTTACAATCCTTGGCATAATTGTTCATCCTTCCAGCTGTTATTTTGTTACGATTCGTTTGTTTATCTGCTACTGGTATTCTAATCAAAGCGCATTTCGAAAGGCGGGAAACTCGCCAGTAAGACCGAAACGGTCGTATTGGCGAGTTTTACCACAAGATCCGATTGTCCCGGGGTGGTCTTATTAGTGAGCCGCTACTGTATGTAGCCTGTGGTGGTGATAACAGTATTCATGTGTTTGACCAAGTTGGTCATCAGAAGAGAACCATAGGTAGTGTTGGGAGTGGTGATGGTCAGTTCAGTCATCCAAATGGTATATTCATCAAGGAAGATGTGATGTATGTTGCTGAATATGGCAATCATCGTATACAGAAGCTGACAATAGGAGGACAGTTCCTGCAGAGGTTTGGCCAATATGGATCTGGTCAGGGACAGTTTAGTGGGCCAGTATCAGTTATTGTTGACCACAGAGATAGGATGATTGTTGCTGATCAGAGCAACCACATAGTAGTAATATTGGATCAAAATGGCAGCTGGCTATTGACCATAAATGCATATGGAGAAATGGCCCATACATAGGTGGTCATCATGCTTTTATTTTCAAATTGAATTTTAAACACATTTATAATTTACTATAAATCGGTCTGATTATGAATCTGTGTTTTATATAATTATGACATGAACCATTCGTGTAGTAAAATCAAGACAAAAAATTAATTTCTACCGCGCATAATTTATTCATAAACAATATGTCATAACGTAATACCTTGCGTCATCTGGGATTAAGTTACAGTTATTGCGTACGTTGCAACTAGTTAACTGTTAATTGCAGATGAATTATTAAAGATTATACACAATCGTAGCTTTGGAGATGTGGAGGCAGCAATAAACGGATTGCCCTGCATGATTTCAACTTCTGAGATTCAGGTGTTTTGGTGAGTATACTGTGTGAATTTAGTATGTGCAGAACAGGCATATATTCGATGCAGTGAAGGGGGAGGAGATATGGCCTTCTCCCTATACTAGTACTCTCCCTGTACTGTTGGCCTTCTCCCTGTACTGTTGGCCTTCTCCCGGACCGTTAATTGCCCGTCACCTTATACTGTTGGTCTTCTTCCTGTAGTGTTAGACTGGTGGCCTTCTCCCTATACTGTTGGCCTGCTCCCTATACTTTTGGCCTTCTCCCTATATACAGTTGGCCTTCTCCCTATACTGTTGGCCTTCTCCCTATACTTTTGGCCTTCTCCCTATACTGTTGACCTTCTCCCTATGCATTGGCCTTCTCCCTATACTGTTAGCCTTCTCCCTATATACTCTTGGCCTTCTCCCTATACTGTTGGCCTTCTCCCTATATACTCTTGGCCTTCTCCCTATACTGTTGACCCTTCTCCCTATATGGTTGACCTTATCCCTATACAGTTGGCCGTCTCCCTATGCTGTTGGCTTTCTCCCTATACTGTTGACTTTCTACCTACATGTGTACTGTCGGCCTTATCCCTATACTATTTCCTATACAGTTGGCCTTCTCCCTATACTATTGGCTTTCTCCCTATATGAACCACTGAGCATTGTCCATTTGTGTAGCATCTCTGTCCCTTTGTTTACCATGTGTATAGCTGACCTGTGGGACACACACACCACACATGTGCATGGACACTTCCAGCAAGTCACGCATGCTCAGTTACAGTGTGGACACTCAATGTAGTAGCTCTACTGGTGGCGATGCACATATTCACAAGTGTCTCCATCATGTGCACACTACACACGCTGATGTAATTTTTGTTTGCATGCATTGATGTTGAGAACACTTCCTCACTCCCCTGGAGGGGTGTTGGTGGTGTCATTGGATCACCTCTCCAAATCCCCCAGAAGGGTGGATGTGTCCTTTGTACACATACAATGCATCACTTGGGTGACGGCTCCATCAGAAGTCTTTGAACATGCATGTTAAAGTACTTCTGTTTAAGGGCCTGGAGAGGTACATTAACTTGTACATGTACTCTTTGTTACATGTACTATTGTCTATCTTTATAGACACCATCTACTGTTACATAATCCTGTACCTAGTATATATACCCAGGACTAATTTCAAAAATGCTCTCAGATACAGGTATAAACCCTGACCCTGACTACCTACACAAAAGTTCTGGTAAATTTAATATTACTACATTTGCATATGAGGCTGTGCTTTAAAAGGCTACCATGCGCTGTATTCATTTGAGTTGCATGCAACATGTTACCTACATGTACGTGTGGTAACCTTAACCCTTCTATACGTATATGTAGCCAAGTCATCTTATGCCCTTCATACAACTTTTTTGGCTGTAGGTCACTACATGTACATGCAGTGGTACTTCAAAGATAGGTAGTGATTTTAGTGGTTACCTAAGTTTTGCAAAGCAACCACATCCATTGTGTGGACAAGGAAACCACAAGCCAGCCCTAAGCTACTGGCCTAACAAGGGATAATGGTTCTGGGGCTATGCTAAAGCTTCATACATGTAGGTTGGCCCATGCCCATTTAGTGTTTGCATTAGTTATCACAAATAGAATAACCTTATGGGACACACCTCCCTTGACAACTTACATGTACATGTACATGTTATATACTATACTGTTGGTCAGTTGGCCTTCTCCCTATACAGTGGCCTTGTCCCTATACAGTTGGCCTTCTCCCTATAGGTGGCCTTCTCCCTATATTGTTGGCCTTCCCTAAAGGTTTTCATTTTTAGTATGCACGGCATTACATGTAGTACCGTGCTCTCATTACTGTCAACAGTAAGGCTCTCAACTGTAGTGCTCCAAGCCTAGCTGGCAACAAGTAGACAGGCAATAGAATAACCCTGGGGCTCACCAAAAATGTACATACATGTATGGACACAAGTAGTAGTGCTGCACATCTGTTAACATACTATAAACTTCCAGGACACAGCTATTCCCTAGGACAACCAGCAAAACCAGGCCTAGGGGTTGTATTTGCACAAAGCTGTGCATGAGATTATTCACTGTATGTACAGACCTAGACCTTTTATCAGCACAGTCTGGCCACACAACAAAATTCATAACATTGGGCCTTTGTTACTTTGTACAAACATCGAAATAAGATAGGATCAGCAGGTGTTTATGTACACACACACATACACACACACACACACGCGCGCGCGCACACACACACACACACACACACACACACACACACACACACACACACACACACACACACATCAGCTGAACGTGGGGGAGGAGGAGGCAGGAATAGGCAACATCTGCCAGTATCACTTACGGTTTCCAGTCATGCATTTGCTACAGATGTTACGTGTACAAGAAGCACACCATTACATGCATGTACTTCCTATAACACCAGGGATTTACCGCACCTACCCCCTGGTGTACACGTGGCATGTCACTTGCTGTTCTGTCAATTAATCCAGGGTTCACAAACATGCCATTTAACTGTACATATGAAGGGAAGACTTCCTACAATAATACTGCAGCAATGGAAGTAGAACATCGTAACACAAACTTTCATGAATCCCTCAATTGTATTTAGCCAGTCAGACACTCAATGTTTTGGCATATACAAACTGCCACCACAACCTGTACAAAAAAACAAATAATACTTTTTCTTTTCCTCCTCCCTTCAATTTCCTTACCTCCCCTTCCATCTCCCTCCCTCCTCATCCCGTCAATTTTCCTACCTCCCCCTCCCTCCCATAATTCTTGCTCCTCCTCTCTCCTTTCCTCCCCTTATCCCCATTCACCCCGCTGGCCCCGGCTCTCATCTTATAGCGCATGTCAAATGAAGTACTATCCAGCTGAAAGGATCGTGTGTGAAAGGAAAAAGGTAAGCTAGCTGGGTTTGTTTAAAAAAATAAAAATAAAAAATAAAACTGAATAATACCATGCTTTCCAGAATGGAAGAATAGTTTATCTAGTGTTGTAAAGTGGTTTTAAGAAGACACTTATATTGGGTTGAGGAAAAGGACGTAAGTTTATAACCTGTTCTCTTCTATAGTATGCAATATGTGTGTTCAGGTGTATTCTAGTAATCACTGCATTTTTATTTCAGGGAGTTCAAGTGTCAGCTTAAATTGATTTTTTACGTACAACGCTCACTAGCTGCAGGAACAATCAGAAGGAACAGTGCATGTGCATGGATGTCACTATGGATGTAATGTAGCGTTACTGTTGTGTTAACTTAACTGCAGGTGTCACAACAAAGCACTGTTGTACATGTACATGTGATCATGTTTCAAAAGATTCAACCACATGCAATGGCGTCCTAGGCTGGTTTGTTTCTCAGACACTCGATACCTCAGGATGCACTCGGATAGCTCACAACATCAACAACCATTCATTCATTATACTGAATCATACACGTAATCACATACACACACATGATCCTATATATCTCTAATCACTGAATGTTTCCGGACATCACAGTTCCTCCCCATTTCACACTGGTGACAGACCACCATCCCTTGTTGTCCATTCTCAACCCAGAAAAGGGATTATTAGCAATGACGGCAGCACGGTTGCATTGGTATATGCGGTAGGCTAGCCCTGTTGTGATATCAGGTACAAGAGTACCACTCAGCACACAAATGCTGATGCACTTTCACGTCTCCCAGTGGTGGCCGACATGCAGATGGCACAAATGGACGAGGAGGAGGGAGGGACATTCCCAACTACAAACCCTCCCGGTCGCAGTGGCAGAATTACGAAGAACAACAAGAATTAAGGGACCTGGTGTTAGCCAGGGTGTTTCAGCCTATTCAGGAGGGATGGCCACCCAAAACTACAGAGAACTATACATGTACAGCAGTACAATCCTGTGAAAGGGTACAGGGAGAGGTATAGGCCTGTACCACTGTTCACGGAGGGGTACAGGCCTACTCAGGGATACAGGCATGTTCAAGGAGGGGTACAGGGATACAAGCCTGGACAGGGGTACAGGCCTGTACTGGCGGGGGGGGGGGGGGGGGGGGGGTGTACAGGACTGTACAGTGGGTACAGGCTTGTACAGGGGTAAAGGCGTGTACATGCAGGGAGGGGTACAAGCCTGGACAGGGGTACAGGCCTGTACTGGGGTGGGTGGGGGGTATAGGACTGTACAATGGTACAGGCTTGTACAGGGGTGCAGGCCTGTACAAGGGTAATGGCGTGTACAGGGAGGGGTAGTGGCCTGTACAGTGGTACAGGCCTATAAAATTGTACAGGCCTGTACAATTTGGGGTACAACCAATTGTATTGATACATAGCAGTTGTTCATTCATGATGAACTCCCCATACATATAGGTTTACCCATTGTCCTCTGTTTCATTCCATATCTCTTGTCTTTTGCTAGGCCATGTAGTGATCCCCATTTCAGTCTGTCCCATTCTTCATTGCTTTCATCGTCCCCCTTTAGTTCCTTCACAGAGGGTACACCCTTTCCAACACCTGTTCCTTCTGCCCTTTTCTTTGCACAACACGCCCTCTCAATTTGCCCCCATTTCCTGCAAACTTTGTTTCTGAACCTGCACTGTTGAGTATCATGCGCTCCTCCACACCTGTTGCAAGCCCCTAGGCCTGACTGTCTCCCCCTTCTTGGTGGTGCTGCCACTTGATGTACTTCAGGGTCTTGTTCCTGTTTTGTGACACTCTGCAACTGTTCTGCGCGTCTTTAGTCTCCCTTTCCGCTATTTCCGCTGTCTCCAGCACCTTGGCAAAAGTGAGGTCTGCCTTTGTGAGGAGTCTCTTCTGTACCCCCTCGTCCCTCATACCAAAGAACACCCTGTCTCTCAGCGTCTCTGATAACGTCGCACCAAACGCACAGTTCTGCAAACTTGCTGCATACCACATATCCCTCCTTTTGTCCCGTTTGTGGAACCGTACGTTCTGCGATGACTAGAGGTTTAGGCGCTACGTGTGTCGTTAAGGCTGCGACCAGTTGCTCGTACGTTCGGTCTTTCAATTTCTGGGGTGCTACGAGCGCTCGGAGCAGGCCAAATGTAATACAGGCGAGGAAAGCGTCCTTTTTCTGTTCGGCTTCCACTTTATTTGCCAGGAAGAAATGTTCTAGCCGCTCGACGTATTAACTCAACCAGTCTTCCGTTGACGCGTCACACTCCCCTGCCATCCTTCTTAGCTATCCCATGCACCCTCGTCTGCACTCGGATAGCTCAGATCCAGCTACAGCTACGTGTAGGCCTACATCTCTTGTCTGAGCAGCCGGTCGAGGTAAGCAGCCTAACATCATTTCAATACATCGATCTGTCTTGCAGAAAACACAGACTCGAAGCTTTTAGTATTCCATGGCATGTACTAGTAGTTACCCCCGGCACGGGGCGGCACCTGGCCCACCACGCCCTCTGCTTGACTCCAGCTTTGCAAAATGCTGGCATGTCCTAGTCTCATTTTATTAACTACGGAATATCCTTGATTTTACTAAATATCTATGGCAACACATAGAAACGCCATTTAAAAATGGCGCCTTATTGCACCAAAACTGATTTACTATTTTTAAAAATGGTCCCCAAATTCTTCACGACAACATTCACTTTTTCCCCTATATTATATAATTTGGATAGTTGTAGAATTGTTTCAGAGGGTGGCAAAAGTTCTAACCCCCCTCTGTTCATTAGTTATAACTAATGGAATATCTTAATTAGCATGATTTTTTTCCATTTTCTGTACAAGTCTATGGAATATCATATTTTCAGAAATGGTCCCCGAATTTTGGACGATACAAGGTATAAAATTTGAAATTGCCTACATTTAAACATCATTTAGAGTAGTATTAGAGGGTGGCAAAAGTTGCAGGTCCGTTAGTTAAGTAAATAATAATCAAGTTAGTAAAAACGCCATACATTCTCTATGGAACGTACCGCGGAATGAAATCCAAAAATTTACAAACCGCAACTTTCGTGTCCGTTGATTTCTCCATATGGGTAATGTCTCTGGTAGTCATGGTTTTCAGAATCCACGTGGTCTTGCCTTGGACCCTCAAGGGAACATCCATGTTGCAGCCTGTGGTTCTAACACCATCAAAGTCTTCACACCTGAGGGGACCTATGTCAGATCATATGGAGATGTAAAGCGTCCATCTGGAATAGCAGTCGATGAAGAAGGTTACAGCATGGTCTGTGAGTTGGAGAGCAACTGTCTCTCCATCTTTGATCCTCAAGGAAACAAGATCCACACAGGTGGCAGTCTCAGTCAACCTCGTGGGGTTATTCTAGATCCTATAAGTGGTAGTCTATATGTAGCAAACAGTGGTGCTGATTCTGTATTGAAGTATGCTATGTAATGTTGTAATGATGATGTGATATGAATGATGGTGATATTAGCAAAGTGACTCCCTACACCCAGTTTCCCTTACCCTTGGTTATGTGTTGTTTGTGCACGACTGCCAACTTCAAGTAAACAGCAATGACTTAGAGCGCATACTGACAACACAAACCACACACTCAGAGCAGGGACCAACAAGCTACAGCTATGTTTGATTTTAGCCTAATCTATTCAGAGGTGGTGGGCCCACACCAACTCAGGGAAGAAAACCTCACTGTGTGAGGAAAAAACCTTCTTAAATATAACACATGTTTTCCCCCAAGTACCTCACCCCATACATCACTATCCTCTTTCTCTGGTCCCAGTTCAGTACTCATGGATTCATCAAGTGATTCATTGAGTTGCGAGGAGTTGACTGTTGCTAGAAGCCTTCATTGACTTTGGCCAGGACCTCATTAGGCTTGGGCATGTCACCAACGGTGACGTTGCTAAGGATATGGGTTTTTTCCCCCTCAACAGTGTGGTCATCTTCCACCCACGCCACCTCGTTACCAGATATGAGAGTGGTAGAACAATGCCACTGCAATGAGTGAGATGTATGCCACTGCTCATCCCTTGGTGGGACAGATAACCAAGGGCAACATGAAGAAGGTATACGCCCACCACCCACCCACTCTTGGTATCCTTTACATAGGCCGTGCCATTACTCTAGGTGAGGGTCTACTTTGGAGTTCTGCGGTTTTCAGAAGTTACTCCCGTAATGTTTCATATTTATCGCCCACAGGAGCCGCCCTAACGTTGGCTATGAACCTTCTTCAAGTCCAGCACGTCGATCGTCCCTCCTGGGTGTTGGTACCGTGCGCGGCTACAGCTGCTACCCTGGTGGGGCTTGTGTACCCGTCCTTGAGTACAGAGAAGGTTGGCAACACGCCCGATGGGTCACAGGTCATGAGATGTGTTGCGGTATTTGTTGGCATCTACCAAGCCAGTGCCGTATCCTTTACAAAGGGGTGATGGTGTGGAGTCAGTTTGCTGTCTGTGCTGTGCTCACTTGTCATGCTGTAGCGTCTTTAACTTGTGTAAGAAAATCGATTTCTCCAGCTATTTAGAGCTGTTGGGAACTCTCACGGCCCTTGCCGTGGGCATGTGGTGGCTATTTGACAGATCCAAGGAAGGGTTCCTGTTGAGTTCTGTCATCACCATGGTGATGACTGCAGGCACCCACCTCCTTGTCCACCTCCATGTAATAAGGTTAGTGTAAAGGGTGGGTGGGGGAGGGGGGATGACCTCCTATGAGAGTGGATAGTTACCCTCCCTCTCTGGAGGTGAGTCTTTATGTGGGTTCATTCACCCATTTGAACCTTTTGTAACTGTGAGTCTTCTCCATTGTGCCCTGCTGATGGAAGCCACAGAGATGGCAGATCTCTAGGGAGGTGGGAGGAGGCCCATTCAGAATGACCATGTCACTGACCTTTTGGTGTAAATGATTGGGTGTGAATGATCCTCATGTCCCCTAAGTGATCAATGTTATATCCCTTACATCATGTGCTTGTGAATACTCCTTTATTATATGGCCACTATTTCCTCAAGTGGAAGATGACCTTTATTGTGGGGGATGAATCTGCATTCCTTATATGGTCAACAATATATTTTAATACTGTGGTTAGTTTTTTAGTTATTTTAAAAATACAATTTGGAGGGATGTTCAGAATGAGGTGGTCTGCACTGATTATAAGTCCCCAGTACTGTATCTATGGGGACATGTATCTATGGGGGGCATGTATCTATGGGGACATGTATCTATGGGGGCATGTATCTATGGGGAAATGTATCTATGGGGAAATGTATCTATGGGGGCATGTATCTATGGGGACATGTATCTATGGGGAAATGTATCTATGGGGGACATGTATCTATGGGGGCATGTATCTATGGGGGCATGTATCTATGGGGGCATGTATCTATGGGGAAATGTATCTAAGGGGGCATGTATCTATGGGGGGCATGTATCTATGGGGGGCATGTATCTATGGGGGCATGTATCTATGGGGGCATGTATCTATGGGGGCATGTATCTATGGGGGCATGTATCTATGGGGAAATGTATCTAAGGGGGCATGTATCTATGGGGGGCATGTATCTATGGGGACATGTATCTATGGGGGCATGTATCTATGGGGAAATGTATCTATGGGGGCATGTATCTATGGGGACATGTATCTATGGGGAAATGTATCTATGGGGGACATGTATCTATGGGGGCATGTATCTATGGGGGCATGTATCTATGGGGGCATGTATCTATGGGGAAATGTATCTAAGGGGGCATGTATCTATGGGGGGCATGTATCTATGGGGACATGTATCTATGGGGGCATGTATCTATGGGGAAATGTATCTATGGGGGCATGTATCTATGGGGACATGTATCTATGGGGAAATGTATCTATGGGGGACATGTATCTATGGGGGCATGTATCTATGGGGAAATGTATCTATGGGGGCATGTATCTATGGGGACATGTATCTATAGGGACATGTATCTATATGGGGAACATGTATCTATTGGTGGAATGTATCTACAGTGCGTAACGTGATACTTTATCTTAAAATTTTTTCCAGCAATTTTTCAATTCTCTTAATTTTTGTAGCCTAGTGGTACAAGATAATCAAAATCTGAAAACGGAATAAGCTTTACTAGCCATCTGGCGATAAGAAACATTGAAAAAGAAGTGTGTCAAGTTATTTTCGGGCCCGCACTCTTTTATTTTCTATTAATGCTCCAAACACACAGTTTTTAGCCCATTTCTCCACTGTTTCGCAACGGATTGCGCTGATCGTTGGTACATATATGCAGCGTTGCACCTTGCACCAAACTGCGCAGTCCGATTTCGAACCCGGGACCCAGTTTGAGTTCTGCTTGCCTTCGAAGGCCAATTTGAGGTGGAAAAGTGTTAGGTCAGGATTTTCTTTAGGCACGTTTTATCCTGCCTAAAAGTGAGCATGTAGGCAGTCAAATGGTACTTGCATCGGAATCAGGTCTAGTTCTAGCATTATAAGTCGTCTTTACCCTCTAATAGACGCTTCAAGTCGGAAGGTTGAAAAACAGCGGACATATTGAAATGAATATAATTTGTTAATGACGTCATTGCTAAACATGACTGTATAGCTGTTGTGCTGATCAGAGCCAAAACGATTCTTTAGTTTTCAGAACAAAGAAGAGCAAGCTTCTACCAGTGAGCTACCGCTTCGTAGGAGAAAGCAGTCGCCACCAATATTGGAGCCGCTGATGAAGAAAAAAGAACGAGCTTTCTGAAGCAAACGATCTGGCGACTTGGCAACAATCGTCTTTGCCTTTCGGTTCGGTAGGGGAAAAAGTTAATTCCGAATTATAAACTTTCTTACTGTACATGTATATTATCCGGATGGTCAATATGGCTTCTCAGCCTAAAGCCACACATTTTGCAGAGATCGAGGAACGAGAGTGTACGAATAGCAGGTAAGACGGTAAACGTAGCGCAAAGTAAGGTGTAGGCCTACGGTCTTACCATTCAATACGTCTTGACCCCAGCCCTATAAAAGTACTAGATATTAGAGCAAGAGGATTTGGGTCAAAAAGCCAATTTTGACGTAAGGGTTTTGGTTGAAAATGGAGGCGTCTTCACACCTCTTGTTTTTTCCACCTCGGGTGCAATGGGGACACTTTATACAAACGGTTAGCTGACCTGCTATATGAAAAACAAGACAAGACATATTCCCTGGCCGAGATGTCGTCTGTCTTTTGCCATACTGCGCAGTGCTATCATGTGCCTGCGAGGAAGTAGGTCTTCTTACCACCACCCAGTTTATTGTAATCTGGCCCTAGCAGTACATGAGGGCAGAGTCTCATTATAGCCCGCTGGTTTGATCACACATGTTAGTATATTGTACTTAGTCATCTGTTACATTTATGTTGTAGTGTAATCTGTGTAAGTGTGTATGTGTTTTCTATGTATGCTATAATGGATTTCCTAGGTACATGTACGTGCAAATTCTTAAGCGTAGCTGTCTTTGTTCCACAGCTCTGCCCTCGTCCCTCTACACACCATATGTCAGCTGTGCTCTAAGCCCTACAGAGATCCCAGGATCCTTCCATGTCTCCACTCCTTCTGTGCCCAGTGTCTACATAAGGAGATAGAGAGGTCTGGGACCAAGCAGAACATGGAGTGTCCTACCTGTCAGAGAAGTATCACCATACCAGAGGGTAGAGTCAATGTTATACCTCAGAACCTCCATCTTGGCTGTGAAGTGGAGGTGGCTGGGTACATGTCCAAGATTGGCAGTGATGGTGAAAAGTCATGTGAAGCTTGCATTGATGGAGGCAAGGATCCTGCAGTGGTGTTCTGTTGTACATGTGGTCAGTTCCAGTGTACCTACTGCCATGAATACCACAAACGCAATAAAATATTCAATGCTCACAAGATGGTTGGACTAGACAAGGAGTCACTCAAGCTACTTCCATCCATCATGACACAAACTGAACATCTCTGCTCCCAACCTCATCACCAGAAAGAAGAGTTGAAATTCTACTGTGAGACTTGCCAATGTCTGGCCTGCAGAGTCTGTACCCTATTCCTTCACAAGGACCACAGAATTGCTGAGGTGTGCAATATTGCAAAGGTCCACAGAGATGGAATGAGAGAGGCACTTGTGTGTGCACAAGAAGTGACCTCAAAGCTGACCAGTGCCATTGATGCCAATGACAAGATGGCAGAACAGGTTGAGACTTCCAGAGAGAATGCCACACTGCTCATACACCAAGCCTTTGAACAGCTCCACCAAACCATAGAGGAAAGGAAGAAGACACTGTTGTCAGAGATGGAGGCCATTTCAGTTTCCAAGACAACATCTCTGACCCTTCAGAAGGAACAGTTTGTGAAGATGCAAGATGAGATTGGTGGCTACACTGAGATGACCTCCCACATCCTCCAGACCCACACTGACCATGAGGTGGTAGCTCTTGGAGGACTGCTACCCACTGAACTGAAGGCCACCCTGAAGAAGGTTGGGAATGTGTCCCTCACTCCCAGTCAGTACAGTGACATACATGTGTCCCTACCAACTGATTCCCTCATGAAGGAACTCTCCATATTTGGTGATGTAATGGATTCATCTCCATCTCCATCACAAAGCACATGGTCTTCTGGGTCAGCAGACAAGGTGAGAGAAGTGTACTGTGTTAAAGTGGAGACCAAGACCTCAAAGGGAGAGAGGTACCCATATGGTGGTCTGCAGGTGAAGGCTGGGCTGAGGCCCAAGTCACATGATGGAGCAGTTGTGTATGGAGAGGTGGAAGACCATGGGGATGGTACCTACACCATCACCCTCACCCCTCAGACTGCTAGTCCTCACCAGCTGGTCATCACAATGGATGGTCAACATGTACAGAACAGTCCTCATGACCTTGATGTGAGGCCTAACTACCTCACCTTATGTAACCCCCAGCAGGTTATCAATTGTAGTGGTGGTCCATCAGGTATTGCCATCCATGACAGTGGAGACATCTATGTAGCCTGTGGTGGTGATAACAGTATTCATGTGTTTGACCAAGCTGGTCATCAGAAGAGAACCATAGGTAGTGGTGGGAGTGGTGATGGTCAGTTCAGTCATCCATATAGTATATCCATCAAGGGAGATGTGATGTATGTTGCTGATCTGTGTACAGAAGCTGACAACAGGAGGACAGTTCCTGCAGAGGTTTGGTCACAAGGGATCTGGTCAGGGTCAGTTTAGTAGGCCAATATCAGTTATAGTTGACCACAGAGATAGGATGATTGTTGCTGATTATCACAACCACAGAGTAGTAATATTGGATCAAAATGGCAGCTGGCTGTTGACCATAAATGGTAATGTCTCTGGTAGTCATGGTTTCAAGTCTCCATATGGTCTTGCCTTGGACCCTCAAGGGAACATCCATGTTGCAGCCTGTGGTTCTAACACCATCAAAGTCTTCACACCTGAGGGGACCTATGTCAGATCATATGGAGATGTAAAGAATCCATATGGAATAGCAGTTGATGAAGAAGGTTACAGCATGGTCTGTGAGTGCAGTGGCAATTGTCTCTCCATCTTTGATCCTCAAGGAAACAAGATCCACACAGTTGACAGCCTCAATTACCCTCGTGGGGTTATTCTAGATCCTACAAGCGGTAGTCTATATGTAGCAAACTTTGGTGCTAATACTGCATTGAAGTATGCTGTGTAATGTTGTAATGTCGGATGATGTAATATGATATTGGCAATGATGGTGATCGATGCAATTAACAATGAAATGAGCAAAGTGTTATAAAAGTGACTCCCTCCTCACACATGTACACTTACCCTTACCCCATGCATATTGACCACTCTTGGTTCAGTGTTGCCGGTGCACAACCGCCAACTTCATGATAACAACAACAATGACTTACAACACATACTGACAACACCAACCACACAAACACAATTGCCACACAAACCACACACTCAGAGCAGGGACCAACAAGCTACAGCTATTTGATTTTAACCTAATCTACTTAGAGGTGGTGGGCCCACACCAACTGAGGGGAGAAAACCTCACTGAAAAACCTTCTTACTCTGCTCTGGACACCACGAACATAACACAAGTCCCTCAGTATAGAGGGTCTTCAGCTTTCATCCATGTGTGAGTGACCATTAAGGAGTAATCTGCCGCTCATCACATTTCAGCCAAGGAGATGCGCAAAGTTGACTTCTGTGCTGAGACAAACAGGCTATTGGTAGATTCCTTTATTGAGTCCAGGAACTCTGTTCATCAGGCTCACCAATGGTATGGATATGGGTTTCCCCCTCAGCAGTGTGGTCATCTTCCACCCACACCACCTCGTTAGCAGATATGAGAGTGGTAGAACCATCTTCTGTGATCTGTCCTCAAACGCCACTGCAATGAGTGAGATATATGCAACTGCTCATCCCTTGGTGGGACAGGTAACCAAGGGCAACATGAAGAAGGTATACGTCGCCCCCATAGATACATGATACATGCCCCCATGGATACATGACCCCCATAGATACATGCCCCCATAGATACATGTCACCATAGATACATGTCACCATAGATACATGTCCCCCATAGATACATGCCCCCATAGATACATGTCCCCCATAGATACATGTCACCATAGATACATGTCCCCCATAGATACATGCTCCCATAGAAACATGTCCCCCATAGATACATGCCCCCCATAGATACATGTCCCCATAGATACATGTCCCCCATAGATACATGTCACCATAGATACATGTCCCCCATAGATACATGCCCCCATAGATACGTGCCCCCCATAGATACATGTCCCCATAGATACATGCCCCCATAGATACATGCCCCCATAGATACATGTCCCCCATAGATACACGTCCTCCATAGTTACATGCCCCCCATAGATACATGTCTCCCATAGATACATGCTCCCATAGATACATGCCCCCATAGATACATGCCCCCATAGATACATGTCCCCCATAGATACATGCCCCCCATAGATACATGTCCCCCATAGATACATGCCCCCCATAGATACATGCCCCCATAGATACATGTCCCCATAGATACATGTTCCCCATAGATACATGCCCCCCATAGATACATGCCCCCATAGATACATGCCCCCCATAGATACATGCCCCCCATAGTTACATGCCCCCCATAGATACATGCCCCCATAGATACATGCCCCCATAGATACATGTCCCCCATAGATACATGCCCCCATAGATACATGTTCCCATAGATACATGCCCCCATAGATACATGCCCCCCATAGATACATGTCCCCATAGATACATGTCCCCCATAGATACATGCCCCCCATATATACATGCCCCCATAGATATATGCCCCCCATAGATATATGCCCCCCATAGATACATGCCCCCCATAGATACATGCCCCCCATAGATACATGCCCCCCATAGATACATGCCCCCCATAGATACATGCCCCCCATAGATACATGCCCCCATAGATACATGCCCCCATAGATATATGCCCCCCATAGATACATGCCCCCCATAGATACATGCCCCCATAGATACATGCCCCCCATAGATACATGCCCCCATAGATACATGCCCCCCATAGATACATGTACCCCATAGATACATGCCCCCCATAGATATATGCCCCCATAGATACATGCTCCCCATAGATACATGTCCCCATTGATACATGCCCCCCATAGATACATGTCCCCCATAGATACATGTCCCCCATAGATACATGCCCCCATAGATACATGTCCCCCATAGATACATGCCCCCCACAGATACATGCCCCCATAGATACATGCCCCCCATAGATACATGTCCCCCATAGATACATGTCCCCCATAGATACATGCCCCCATAGATACATGATATCAAACGCATGGCCTGCATGGATACATGTCCCCATAGATACATGATACATGCCCCCATAGATACATGTCCCCATAGATACATGCCCCCCATAGATACATGATATCAAACCCATGCTTGCCATATTGCCAACATTATGTCACATCTCCACTCCTTACCCTCCTCACATACACACCCTCCTAATCTCAATGCACACCTCACACATGCACCCCTCTCTCCCACACCTCCCACATGCACACACACACCCCCCCCCACACACACACACCTCCAGATCCATTGACCCAGCTTTCCTGTACTCGTGGCTATGGTGCATCTTCTTCTCAGGAAGCATAGCCTTTGGCACTATTGGGAGGAGGCTGGCAGCTGGTGACTGAACCCCAGTGGTGAGAGGGTTAAAGCAGATATTGTATGGGTGTGGGTGGATGTGGGAAGGTTATGTGAACATGGGCTGTGTTGGTTGTCTCCATGGTGACTATGGTGTCTTTCTGCAGGGCCCACTGCTATAATCACAAGATCTTCTTTTGTTCATCTGCATACAAAACATAATCATTCAATGCTCTGTACCTGGAATAAGAGAGGACTGTATTCTGTTATATGTGTGTAGACGGTGGTGTGTGTACCCTGGTCAACAGTTCAATTATCTCCTTATCACTTGTGGAGACCACCTACACCCTCACACAACACACACACCTTTCATTCCTTCACAGCATTATGGTAACCACACACCCTACCACTGGGTGTTTAGCTGTCTAAATTGGAAAATGTTTGGTCAGCTGTTCAGTCTGCATATGTGACCTTTGTGTACTAAGAGTGGCTAGCAGCTGGTTGTAGCATAGGTAGGCGACCTTTGTACTGCACAGTACAGCACCTTGACCCCAAATGGGACCAGGGATGAGCAGGTAAGTTCAATTTATCGTCATTCGACATGCAGCTTCATTCGGGAGTGTCTGGACGGCACCAGGGGTGTAATTTGACACCGGATTCGTGCTCTGGGTGTGAAAGTCGGGTCCACCTGCGGGACCCTACCCTAAGCCCTAAGGGGTCCTTTGGGCACTCCCTATCCTGACATACACATGCTTTGCTTGTTTGGCCTATGTTGGTCAGCAATAATATATTAATGCAGCATATATTGGTCATATATGCTGCATTAGTCTAACCAGAGATAATATATATTATCTCTGGTCTAATCCACATCTACGCAAAAGGGGACAACAGTCTGGGAACTCGACTGAGTACACGTCAGTTGAGTCCCCAGACTAGAGTGGAACCACATATAAATGACCCAGTAATGGCACCGTGTTTCTATGCAACCTATGCTTTTTATATATTATTATTTACATGCATAGCTTTGTAGTGACATAAAGGGGATAATAAGAGACTTTATTTGGAAAAAAAAAAATTGATTTTTTTGTGTGCATTTTTTCAAGTTTATAATTGAAATTACAACACAACATTATATCAGAGGCTCGGTAGGTGAGTTTTACTTTTACAGCCCGGCATAGTATTGATGTCGCTGATGTTGTTGGAGTATGATCTGGTTGTGTAGTTGGGGGTGGGGGGTGGGAGGGGCTGCTGATGGTAGATCTTGCGCAGATCCCTGTTGTTTGAACAATGGGCTTGCCAATAACCTTACCTAGTACCTAGAACGTAGCTCTCACCCGGGTCCTCTACTGTCACTCTTTTGCTTTTCGAATGTCCTACTGGCCATGAGTTGTAGGTCAGATGGAAGTACCACTTTCCCCTGTCACTATGGAAACGGATCGTCTCATCCCCACTTTTAATGAATGTGCAAGGAATCTGTCCTGATAAGAGCTTTCCCACTCTCTCTCGTGCACTGGTTTAGGTTTCTTTCCACCAAGGCTAGCCATAGATTGATAGAGTAGGGTTGAGCCAAAACGCAGCGCGCGCACGACTGGAATGTATTTAACGCCCGTTAACAATAATAAAAGGAATTAATTTTTAATAACTGTACAATAAACCCAATTTGTGTGAAAAAAATGGCAGCTCTCTAGGCTATTGTCGTTTTTGAATTATTTTGAACAAACGGTAAGTGGTGCATTGCTATTTAAAGTATGTATAGGTATAGGAATCACTGAAGTTCGATCGAACCACACAGCGAGACCCGTTACTATATCCTAGAAAGTGCAGTGAACGCGTGAGCGTGGTCGGGTAAAGTTGGGTCACGTCGAATTAAAACAACTGAAGGTTTATACGGACCAAAAACACCCTAGTGATTTAGTTTGGGTCTCCCGCTACTTAAAAATGTGTTTGTCATCATTGCACCACTTAAAATGGCCGAGATATTTTTCAAACCACACCAGAATTCCTTATACGAAGTTCCACTCTAGTCCATAAGTAGTCTCGTACCCAGACCCAAATGTACGTAACGATGATTATCGCTTACAGTATAACATCACGTACAGAGGGGGTCTGGGAATGAAGTCGTGGGAAATGGTTCTTGGAATGTCGTTGGAATGTTGAGAATTACATAACTTTTATGTCGTCACAAATGTTCCGCTGCGTCACGAAATCAATTATGACCTATATGCGGGTGGTCGCAAATTGTGGAGACTTAGGCTAAGGGTTACTCACCGTATTAAGTTAGGGTTTAATACTTGGGCAGTGTGCCAGGTCTAGTCGGTCCCGTCCGACGTCGGTGGTTTTGTGAAAAAATTCTAGAACACAGGGTACTGTTTCTCGTGCTAAGCCCTAATCCGCATAGGGGATTCCTCGCTTTTAGCGGCCATCCCGAGGCCAACCTCTGAGCCCCTATCACCCGATCGCAAGTCCAGCCGCGCCGTCTGGAAGGGCATCTGGAAGGGCATCTTCTAATAAGAGCGCACCCCGCAAGTACAGTTTGTGGCTTCGGCCAAAGATGGCAAGTATCGTCAGGTGGCCAGCCTAGACCTACCAATCGTAGAGGTAAGAGCTTGGTCCAAGGAGTAAGGAGGGTACAGTGGATGAGACAAAGAGACAGCACCGCTATCCCACGCGCGGAAAATGCCTTCTAGGCTTATGCTGGCTTCGGCAAAGAGTTAAGTAACCTACTGTAGTCTTTCTGACGCAAGAGCCACTGCCATCTAGGTCTAACGCTGACTTGGAAATACCTTCCGATCACACTTTGGGTGTGGTTTTGCGATTGGTATGCTAGAAATGCAATTAGCTGGTGAGCCGTAGCGTTGGAATGTATACGTCACAAATCGCTGCAATTTGATTGGTTCGACCAAATTCAGGTAACATAGAACCATTTCCCACGACTTCATTCCCAGACCCTCTGTACGTGATGTTATACTGTAAGCGATAATCATCGTTACGTACATTTGGGTCTGGGTACGAGACTAGTCCATAAGTGCCATAGGGTAGCGTAGGGTATGTTCGGCAGTGGGTAGTGTTCGGCCCCCAACGCTTCTAAAAAGGGGCTAAGGCTTACCGAACGCTTTAAAATTGAAACGATGGATAGAACACAATCTCCAAGGAGTTAGTTTTCAGCCAGTTCAGTTAAAGTTTCATTACAAAATTTCATGTAGCGAGTAATATTACTTTTGTTTACCCAACCTAATTTTTTTGGCTAAAATGGCGCAACGTACGGTGCGCAACTGTTAAAAGGTGCGATAAGGGCAACCAGCATTTGTCAGGCAAGTTTCATCGGTTTGTACTTTTGGGATTGTTTCTGAACTAAGAACTGAATACACTACCACAAAATATGTTTTGCTACATACAAATCTGAAATGTCGAAGAATTTCAAAGGGGGTCGAACACACCATGGTCGAATCAAGCAATTTGGGTGTGTTCGGCATAGGGGACGAACACTGCAAAAAAGAAAAAAAAAACTTTATCAATAAAAAGAGATATGTTAAGGTTGTTCAAGTGGTAGGTTTCTTATATATGAATCACAGAGCAAAATATTGCCTCGAAGGAGTGTTCGTCCGGGGGGGGGGGGGGGGGGGGGGGGGCATATGGTATTCTATACTATATGAAATATCATTTTTTTGCTTTGTCCTCCAACTTTTACAGGCAGCTGGTGCAATACAAAAATACATGTACTACAGTTTTGTCGTTTCTCTGTCAGCAATTAATGACACATTCTTGAGTACCAATTATAATGATGCATATATATATCAATTCATTTCACTTTTTTTTGGTCAAGACTGATATCAGTGTAATTGTAAAACCATAGCATGATTGCCATTGCATGGTGCTTCATTGCCACACATTTTATTGATCGCTGCTATAAATGAAGTAAGGGAGGTCACATGTCTAGGCATGCAGCATCAAAGGCTTATGGTGCACCACGATCCACACTCTGTGACTAGTTGGATGGAAAGAGACCAGAGGATAGAAAAATGGGTCCTAGTACTGTGTTGAAAAAGGCTGAGGAAGCAATGCTAGCAGCTGCCGGCATTCTGGATCAGGTTTCTGAAATGCATAAATAGGCAGGATCTCTGTGATATTGTTGCCAAGGTCGTCAAGGCAGATAAACGTAGAAATCTATTCAAGGATGGCAGGCCAGGCTATTGCTGGTTTCAGGGTAAGAAAGGAGTCGAGAAAGGGAAAGGTAAGAAAGGAGATGAGAAAGAGGAAAAAAAGAGCAGAGAAACAGGGAATGAAAAGATCAAAAAGACGAAGATGATTCTGATGGTGATTGGAAATGTATGGTGTGTGATTCCAATTTCTTTCAACAAGAACAAGATGACGTTGAATGCAAGTGGGTGCAGTGTCAGAAGTGCGATGAAACATCACATGCCGCCTCAGTGCATCCCAGAAGTTCACAGAATATATTTCTCTTTTGAAAGTGAAGATGAAGAGGAATACATTTATCCAAACTGTACAAATCTTGCTGAAGACAGTGACAATTAAAACCTGCGGCTTGAGCTCCACAGGCCTGAAGTGCAAGTTGCAATTGTCAGATGTCTATAGGGTGCTTATATTTAATACCGTAACGATGATTCCAATTCCTGCATGCAAGTATATAGCATGCCTCGATGATTCCTGGATCTGGAGCTATTTTACTCATTTTATACCGGGTATAATAGTAAGAATGTTTATATGTCTCATTTCGAATGATTGTGCTATATGCGGTGACGAACACTGCCTAATCGCACTGCCGAAATAACCCTTAGCGCTGCCGACTACTGCCGAACGCAACCGTAGTGACTTTAATATTTCATTGCATTTACAATAGACAAAAACAAAACAATATTAAGTGATACTGTTGTTCTAGGGTGGGTTAGGTTTCTAAAAGTGCAGTTAGCATATTTTTTAAATTCCGAATATCTGTAGGGCTATTTATTGTACATCAAATTTTCGCGCGACTGCCGAACACTACCGAATCTACCCTACGTAAAACACAGCGCTCTGCAGTGACTGTGTGGAGAAGCCAAGTGCATGGCACTCAGAGCGCGAGTCATTGAAATAATAACTCATTAACTGCCTATCGATCCATAATAGGTCGGAGCGATATACTCACCTAGGAAGACGACTATGGAGACAAATAAGTACGAGCTTTCTGAAGCAAATTAACGATCTGGCGACTTGGCAACAATCGTCTTTGCCTTTCGGTTCGGTAGGGGAAAAAGTTAATTCCGAATTATAAACTTTCTTACTGTATATTATCCGGATGGTCAATATGGCTTCTCAGCCTAAAGCCACACATTTTGCAGAGATCGAGGAACGAGAGTGTACGATTAGAGGATTTTGGTCAAAAAGCCAATTTTGACGTAATGGTTTTGGTTGAAAATGGAGGCGTCTTCACAACCCCTTGTTTTTTCCACCTCGGGTGCAATGGGGACACTTTATACAAACGGTTAGCTGACCTGCTATATGAAAAACAAGACAAGACATATTCCCTGGCCGAGATGTCGTCTGTCTTTTGCCATACTGCGCAGTGCTATCATGTGCCTGCGAGGAAGTAGGTCTTCTTACCACCACCCAGTTTATTGTGATCTGGCCCTAGCAGTACATGAGGGCAGAGTCTCATTATAGGCTGGTTTGATCACATATGTTCTTAGTCATCCGTTATATCACTTATATGTTATGTTATATTGTAAGTGCGTATGTGTTTTCTATGTGTACTATAATGGATTTCCTAGGTACATGTACGTGCAAATTCTTATGTGTAACTCAGTGTCTTTGTTCCACAGCTCTGCCCTCTTCCCTCCACACACCATATGTCAGCTGTGCTCTAAGCCCTACAGAGATCCCAGGATCCTTCCATGTCTCCACTCCTTCTGTGCACAGTGTCTACATAAGGAGATAGAGAGGTCTGGGACCAAGCAGAACATGGAGTGTCCTACCTGTCAGAGAAGTATCACCATACCAGAGGGTGGAGTCAATGTTATACCTCAGAACCTCCATCTTGGCTTTGAAGTGGAGGTGGCTGGGAACATGTCCAAGATTGGTAGTGATGGTGAAAAGTCATGTGATGCTTGCATTGATGGAGGCAAGGGGCCTGCAGTGGTGTTCTGCTGTACATGTGGTCAGTTCCAGTGTACCTACTGCCATGAATACCACAAACGCAATACAATACTCACAAGATGGTTGGACTAAACAAGGAGTCACTCAGACTGCTTCCATCCATCATGACACAAACTGAACATCTCTGCTCCCAACCTCATCACCAGAAAGAAGAGTTGAAATTCTACTGTGAGACTTGCCAATGTCTGGCCTGCAGAGTCTGTAACCTATTCCTTCACAAGGACCACAGAATTGCTGAGGTGTGCAATATTGCAAAGGTCCACAGAGATGGAATGAGAGAGGCACTTGTGTGTGCACAAGAAGTGACCTCAAAGCTGACCAGTGCCATTGATGCCAATGACAAGATGGCAGAACAGGTTGAGACTTCCAGAGAGAATACCACACTGCTCATAAACCAAGCCTTTGAACAGCTCCACCAAACCATAGAGGAAAGGAAGAAGTCACTGCTATCTGTGATGGAGGCTATTTTACTTTCCAAGACAACAGCATTGACCCTCCAGAAGGAACAGTTTGTGACGATGCAAGATGAGATTGGTGGCTACACTGAGATGACCTCCCACATCCTCCAGACCCACACTGACCATGAGGTGGTAGCTCTTGGAGGACTGCTACCCACTGAACTGAAGGCCACCC
Source organism: Spongilla lacustris (assembly GCA_949361645.1). Taxonomy (NCBI): domain Eukaryota; kingdom Metazoa; phylum Porifera; class Demospongiae; order Spongillida; family Spongillidae; genus Spongilla; species Spongilla lacustris. Next base: position 1,354,411 of record OX442418.1, read on the forward strand.
TGAAGAAGGTTGGGAATGTGTCCCTCACTCCCAGTCAGTATAGTGACATACATGTGTCCCTACCAACTGATTCCCTCATGAAGGAACTCTCCATATTTGGTCATGTAATGGACTCATCTCCATCTCCATCACAAAGCACATGGTCTTCTGGGTCAGCAGCCAAGGTGAGAGAAGTGTACTGTGTTAAAGTGGAGACCAAGACCTCAAAGGGAGAGAGGTACCCATATGGTGGTCTGCAGGTGAAGGCTGAGCTGAGGCCCAAGTCACATGATGGAGCAGTTGTGTATGGAGAGGTGGAAGACCATGGGGATGGTACCTACACCATCACCCTCACCCCTCAGACTGCTAGTCCTCACCAGCTGGTCATCACAATGGATGGTCAACATGTACAGAACAGTCCTCATGACCTTGATGTGAGGCCTAAGCATAACAACCTCACCTTATGTAACCCCCAGCAGGTTATCAATTGTAGTGGTGGTCCATCAAGTATTGCCATCCATGACAGTGGAGACATCTATGTAGCATGTGATAGTGATAACAGTATTCATGTGTTTGACCAAGCTGGTCATCAGAAGAGAACCATAGGTAATGGTGGGAGTGGTGATGGTCAGTTCAGTCATATCCATCAAGGGAGATGTGATGTATGTTGCTGATCTGTGCAATCATCGTATACAGAAGCTGACAACAGGAGGACAGTTCCTGCAAAAGTTTGGTCACAAGGGATCTGGTCAGGGTCAGTTTAGTAGGCCAGTATCAGTTATTGTTGACCACAGAGATAGGATGATTGTTGCTGATTGTGACAACCACAGAGTAGTAATATTGGATCAAAATGGCAGCTGGCTATTGACCATAAATGGTAATGTCTCTGGTAGTCATGGTTTCAAGTCTCCATATGGTCTTGCCTTGGACCCTCAAGGGAACATCCATGTTGCAGCCTGTGGTTCTAACACCGTCAAAGTCTTCACACCTGAGGGGACCTATGTCAGATCATATGGAGATGTAAAAAATCCATTGGAAATAGCAGTTGATGAAGAAGGTTACAGCATGGTCTGTGAGTACAGAGGCAATTGTCTCTCCATATTTGATCCTCAAGGAAACAAGATCCACTCAGTTGGCAGTCTCAATAAACCTCGTGGGGTTATTCTAGATCCTATAAGTGGTAGTCTATATGTAGCAAACTGTGGTGCTAATACTGTATTGAAGTATGCTGTGTAATGTTGTAATGTCGGATGATGTAATATGATATTGGCAATGATGGTGATCGATGCAATTAACAATGAAATGAGCAAAGTGTTATAAAAGTGACTCCCTCCTCACACATGTACACTTACCCTTACCCCATGCATATTGACCACTCTTGGTTCAGTGTTGCCTGTGCACAACCGCCAACTTCATGTAAACAACAATGACTTACAACACATACTGACAACACCAACCACACAAACACAATCGCCACACAAACTACACACTCAGAGCAGGGACCAACAAGCTACAGCTATTTGATTTTAACCTAATCTATTTAGAGGTGGTGGGCCCACACCAACTCAGGGGAGAAAACCTCACTGAAAAACCTTCTTACTCTTCTCTGGACACCACGAACATAACACAAGTCCCTCAGTATAGAGGGTCTTCAGCTTTCATCCGTGTGTTAGTGACCATTAAGGAGTAATCTGCCTCTCATCACATTTCAGCCAAGGAGATGCACAAAGTTGACTTCTGTGCTGAGACAAACAGGCTATTGGTAGATGCCTTCATTGAGTCCAGGAACTCTGTTCATCAGGCTCACCAATGGTATGTATATGGGTTTCCCCCTCAGCAGTGTGGTCATCTTCCACCCACACCACCTCGTTAGCAGATATGAGAGTGGTAGAACCATCTTCCGTGATCTGTCCTCAAACGCCACTGCAATGAGTGAGATTTATGCAACTGCTCATCCCTTGGTGGGACAGGTAACCAAGGGCAACATGAAGAAGGTATACGTCGCCCCCATAGATACATGATACATGCCCCCATAGATACATGCCCCCATGGATACATGTCCCCCATAAATACATGTCCCCCATAGATACATGTCACCATAGATACATGTCCCCCATAGTTACATGCTCCCATAGAAAACATGTCCCCCATAGATACATGTCCCCCATAGATACATGTCACCATAGAAACATGTCCCCCATAGATACATGCCCCCCATAGATACATGTCCCCATAGATACATTTCCCTATAGATACATGTCACCATAGATACATGTCCCCCATAGATACATGCCCCCATAGATACATGCCCCCCATAGATACATGCCCCCCATAGATACATGTCCCCCATAGATACATGTCCCCCATAGATACATGCCCCCATAGATACATGCCCCCATAGATACATGTCCCCCATAGATACATGTCCCCCATAGATACATGCCCCCATAGATACATGTCCCCCATAGATACATGTCCCCATAGATACATGACCCCATGGATACATGCCCCCCATAGATACATGTTCCCATAGATACATGATATCAAACCCATGCTTGCCATATTGCCAACATTACATGTATGTCACATCTCCACTCCTTACCCTCCTCACATACACACCCTCCTAATCTCAATGCACACCTCACACATGCACCCCCCACACCTCACACATGCACCCCTCTCCCCCACACCTCCCACATGCACACACACACACACACACATACACACACCTCCAGATCCATTGACCCAGCTTTCCTGTACTCACGGCTATGGTGCATCTTCTTCTCAGGAAGCATAGCCTTTGGCACTATTGGGGGGAGGCTGGCAGCTGGTGACTGAACCCCAGTGGTGAGAGGGTTAAAGTAGATATTGTATGGGTGTGGGTGGATGTGGGAAGGTTGTGTGAACATGGGTTGTGTTGGTTGTCTCCATGGTGACTATTGTGTCTTTCTGCAGGGCCCACTGCTATAATCACAAGATCTTCTTTTGTTCATCTGCATACAAAACATAATCATTCAATGCTCTGTACCTGGAATAAGAGAGGACTGTATTCTGTTATATGTGTGTAGAAAGTGGTGTGTGTACCCTGGTCAACAGTTCAATTATCTCCTTATCACTTGTGGAGACCACCTACACCCTCACACAACACACACACCTTTCATTCCTTCACAGCATTGTGGTAATCACACCTGGGTGTGTAGCTGTCTAAATTGGAAAAATGTTGGGTCAGCTGTTCAGTCTGCACATGTGACCTTTATGTACTAAGAGTGGCTAGCAGATGGTTGTAGCATAGGGAGGCGACCTTTGTACTGCACAGTACAGCACCTTGACCCCAAAGGGGACCAGGGATGAGCCGGTTCTATTTTTCATCATTCGACATGCAGCTTCATTCAGGAGTGTCTGGACGGCACCCGGGGTTGACACCGGATTCGTGCTCTGGGTGGGAAAGTTGGGTCCACCTGCACGACCCTACCCTAAGCCCTAAGGGGTCCTTTGGGCACTCCCTGTCTCCCCTCTATCCTGACATACACATGCTTTGCTTGTTTGGCCTATATTGGTCATATATGCTGCATTAGTCTAATCAGAGATAATATATATTATCTCTGGTCTAATCCACATCTACACAAAAGGGGACGACAGTCTGGGAACTCGACTGAGTACACATCAGTTGGGTCCCCAGACTAGTCCATAAGTGCCATACGTAAAACAGCGCTCTGCAGTGTGGAGAAGCCAAGTGCATGGCACTCAGAGCGCGAGTCATTGAAATAATAACTCATTAACTGCCTATCGATCCATAATAGGTACATGTACGCCGGAGCGATATACTCACCTAGGAAGACGACTATGGAGGCAAATAAGAACGAGCTTTCTGAAGCAAACGATCTGGCGACTTGGCAACAATCGTCTTTGCCTTTCGGTTCGGTAGGGGAAAAAGTTAATTCCGAATTATAAACTTTCTTACTGTATATTTTTTATCCGGATGGTCAATATGGCTTCTCAGCCTAAAGCCACACATTTTGCAGAGATCGAGGAACGAGAGTGTACGAATAGCAGGTAAGACGGTAAACGTAGCGCAAAGTAAGGTGTAGGCCTACGGTCTTACCATTCAATACGTCTTGACCCCAGCCCTATAAAAGTACTAGATATTAGAGCAAGAGGATTTTGGTCAAAAAGCCAATTTTGACGTAATGGTTTTGGTTGAAAATGGAGGCGTCTTCCCAACCCCTTGTTTTTTCCACCTCGGGTGCAATGGGGACACTTTATACAAACGGTTAGCTGACCTGCTATATGAAAAACAAGACAAGACATATTCCCTGGCCGAGATGTCGTCTGTCTTTTGCCATATAGCGCAGTGCTATCATGTGCCTGCGAGGAAGTAGGTCTTATTACCACCACCCAGTTTATTGTGATCTGGCCCTAGCAGTACATGAGGGCAGAGTCTCATTATAGGCTGGTTTGATCACATATGTTAGTGTGTATTTATTGTACTTACATGTAGTCATCCGTTATATCACTTATATGTTATGTTGTATTGTAAGTGTGTATGTGTTTTCTATGTATGCTATAATGGATTTCCTAGGTACATGTACGTGCAAATCCTTATGTGTAACTGTCTTTGTTCCACAGCTTTGCACCCTTCCCTCCACACACCATATGTCAGCTGTGCTCTAAGCCCTACAGAGATCCCAGGATCCTTCCATGTCTCCACTCCTTCTGTGCCCAGTGTCTACATAAGGAGATAGAGAGGTCTGGGACCAAGCAGAACATGGAGTGTCCTACCTGTCAGAGAAGTATCACCATACCAGAGGGTGGAGTTAATGTTATACCTCACAACCTCCATCTTGGCTTTGAAGTGGAGGTAGCTGGGTACATGTCCAAGATTGGCAGTGATGGTGAAAAGTCATGTGATGCTTGCATTGATGGAGGCAAGGGGCCTGCAGTGGTGTTCTGTTGTACATGTGGTCAGTTCCTGTGTACCTTCTGCCATGAGTACCATAAACGAAATAAAATATTAAGCCATCACCAGATGGTAGGACTAGACATGGAGTCACTCAGGCTACTTCCATCCATCATGACACCAACTGAACATCTCTGCTCCCAACCTCATCACCAGAAAGAAGAGTTGGAATTCTACTGTGAGACTTGCCAATGTCTGGCCTGCAGAGTCTGTAACCTATTCCTTCACAAGGACCACAGAATTGCTGAGGTGTGCAATATTGCAAAGGTCCACAGAGATGGAATGAGAGAGGCACTTGTGTGTGCACAAGAAGTGACCTCAAAGCTGACCAGTGCCATTGATGCCAATGACAAGATGGCAGAACAGGTTGAGACTTCCAGAGAGAATGCCGCACTGCTCATAAACCAAGCCTTTGAACAGCTCCACCAAACCATAGAGGAAAGGAAGAAGACACTGTTGTCAGAGATGGAGGCCATTTCACTTTACAAGACAACAGCTCTGACCCTCCAGAAGGAACAGTTTGTGAAGATGCAAGATGAGATTGGTGGCTACACCGAGATGACCTCCCACATTCTCCAGACCCACACTGACCATGAGGTGGTAGCTCTTGGAGGACTGCTACCCACTGAACTGAAGGCCACCCTGAAGAAGGTTGGGAATGTGTCCCTCACTCCCAGTCAGAACAATGACATGCATGTGTCCCTACCAACTGATTCCCTCATGAAGGAACTCTCCATATTTGGTGATGTAATGGACTCATCTCCATCTCCATCACAAAGCACATGGTCTTCTGGGTCAGCAGCCAAGGTGAGAGAAGTGTACTGTGTTAAAGTGGAGACCAAGACCTCAAAGGGAGAGAGGTACCCATATGGTGGTCTGCAGGTGAAGGCTGAGCTGAGGCCCAAGTCACATGATGGAGCAGTTGTGTATGGAGAGGTGGAAGACCATGGGGATGGTACCTACACCATCACCCTCACCCCTCAGACTGCTAGTCCTCACCAGCTGGTCATCACAATGGATGGTCAACATGTACAGAACAGTCCTCATGACCTTGATGTGAGGCCTAAGCATAACTACCTCACCTTATGTAACCCCCAGCAGGTTATCAATTGTAGTGGTGGTCCATCAGGTATTGCCATCCATGACAGTGGAGACATCTATGTAGCCTGTATCAGTGATAACAGTATTCATGTGTTTGACCAAGCTGGTCATCAAAAGAGAACCATAGGTAGTGGTGGGAGTGGTGATGGTCAGTTCAGTCATCCATATAGTATATCCATCAAGGGAGATGTGATGTATGTTGCTGATTTTGACAATCATCGTATACAGAAGCTGACAACAGGAGGACAGTTCCTGCAGAAGTTTGGCCTACATGGATCTGGTCAGGGACAGTTTAATTATCCAATATCAGTTATTGTTGACCACAGAGATAGGATGATTGTTGCTAATTGGGACAACCACAGAGTAGTAATATTGGATCAAAATGGCAGCTGGCTGTTGACCATAAATGGTAATGTCTCTGGTAGTCATGGTTTCAAGTCTCCATATGGTCTTGCCTTGGACCCTCAAGGGAACATCCATGTTGCAGCCTGTGGTTCTTACACCATCAAAGTCTTCACACCTGAGGGGACCTATGTCAGATCATATGGAGATGTAAAGGGTCCATCTGGAATAGCAGTTGATGAAGAAGGTTACAGCATGGTCTGTGAGATGAGTAGCAATTGTCTCTCCATCTTTGATCCTCAAGGCAACAAGATCCACACAGTTGGCACTCTCAATCTACCTCGTGGGGTTATTCTAGATCCTATAAGTGGTAGTCTATATGTAGCAAACTGTGGTGCTAATACTGTATTGAAGTATGCTGTGTAATGTTGTAATGTCGGATGATGTAATATGATATTGGCATAGATGGTGATCGATGTTTGCATGCAATTAAGCAAGTGTTATAAAAGGGACTCCCTCCTCGCACATGTACACTTACCCTTACCCCATGTATATTGACCACTCTTGGTTCAGTGTTGCCTGTACACGACTGCCAACTTCATGTTAACAACAACGACTTACAACACATACTGACAACACCAACCACACAAACACAATTGCCACACAAACCACACACTCAGAGCAGGGACCAACAAGCTACAGCTATTTGATTTTAACCTAATCTATTCAGAGGTGGTGGGCCCACACCAACTCAGGGGAGAAAACCTCACTGAAAAACCTTCTTATTTTGCTCTGGACACATAACACAAGTTCCTCAGTATAGAGGGTCTTCAGCTTTCATCCATGTGTTAGTGACCATTAAGGAGCAATCTGCCTCTCATCACATTTCAGCCACGGAGATGCACAAAGTTGACTTCTGTGCTGAGACAAACAGGCTATTGGTAGATGCCTTAATTGAGTCCAGGAACTCTGTTCATCAGGCTCACCAATGGTGATGTTGCTATGGATATGGGTTTCCCCCTGAACAGTGTGGTCATCTTCCACCCGCGCCACCTCGTTACCAGTGGTAGAACCATCTTCCATGTTCTGTCCTCAAACGCCACTGCAATGAGTGAGATGTATGCAACTGCTCATCCCCTGGTGGGACCAGGCAATATGAAGAAGGTATACGTCGCCCCCATAGATACATGATACATGCCCCATACATACATGTCCCCATAGCAACACGTCCCCCATGGATACATGTCCCCATAGATACATGCCCCCATAGATACATGCCCCCCATAGATACATGTCCCCCATAGATACATGTCACCATAGATACATGTCCCCATAGATACATGTCCCCATAGATACATGTCCCCATAGATACATGCCCCCATAGATACATGGCCCCATAGATACATGTCCCCATAGATACATGCCCCCATAGATACATGCCCCCATAGATACATGTCCTCATAGATACATGTCCCCATAGATACATGTCCCCATAGATACATGTCCCCATAGATACATGTCCCCATAGATACATGCCCCCATAGATACATGTCCCCCATAGATACATGCCCCCCCATAGATACATGTCCCCCATAGATACATGCCCCCCCATAGATACATGCCCCCCATAGATACATGCCCCCATAGATACATGCCCCCATAGATACATGCCCCCATAGATACATGCCCCCATAGATACATGCCCCCCTTAGATACATGCCCCCATAGATACATGCCCCCATAGATACATGCCCCCCTTAGATACATGCTCCCATAGATACATGTCCCCATAGATACATGCCCCCTATAAATACATGCCTCCCATAGATACATGCCCCCATAGATACATGTCCCCCATGGATACATGTCCCCCATAGATACATGCCCCCCATGGATACATGTCCCCATAGAGACATGTCCCCCATAGATACATGTCCCACATAGATACATGCGCCCCCATAGATACATGTCCCCATAGATACTTGCCCCCATAGATACATGCCCCCCATAGATACATGTCCCACATAGATACATGTCCCCATAGATACATGCCCCCATAGATACTTGCCCCCATAGATACATGCCCCCCATAGATACATGTCCCCCATAGATACATGTCCCCATAGATACATGCCCCCATAGATACATGTCCCCCATGGATACATGTCCCCATAGATACATGCCCCCCATGGATACATGTCCCCATAGATACATGTCCCCCATAGATACATGCCCCCATAGATACATGTCCCACATAGATACATGTCCCCCATAGATACATGTCCCCCATAGATACATGTCCCCATAGATACATGCCCCCATAGATACATGTCCCCATAGATACTTGCCCCCATAGATACATGCCCCCCATAGATACATGTCCCACATAGATACATGCGCCCCCATAGAAACATGTCCCCCATAGATACATGTCCCCATAGATACATGCCCCCATAGATACATGTCCCCATAGATACATGTCCCCATAGATACATGCCCCCATAGATACATGCGCCCCCATAGAAACATGTCCCCCATAGATACATGTCCCCCATAGATACATGCCCCCCATAGATACATGTCCCCATAGATACTTGCCCCCATAGATACATGCCCCCCATAGATACATGCCCCTCATAGATACATGCCCCCATAGATACATGTCCCCCATAGATACATACCCCCATAGATACATGCCCCCATAGATACATGTCCCCCATAGATACATGTCCCCCCCCCATAGATACATGTCACCATAGATACATGTCCCCATAGATACATGCCCCCATAGATACATGCCCCCATAGATACATGTCCCCCCCCCCCATAGATACATGTCCCCATAGATACATGTCCCCAAAGATACATGCCCCCCATAGATACATACCCCATAGATACATGCCCCCATAGATACATGTCCCCCCCCCCATAGATACATGTCCCCATAGATACATGTCCCCATAGATACATGCCCCCATAGATACATGCCCCCATAGATACATGTCCCCCATAGATACATGTCCCCCCCCCCCCCCCCATAGATACATGATATCAAGCCCATGCCCAGGTTGCCATATTGCCAACATTATGTCACATCTCCACTTCTTACCCTCCTCACATACACACCCTCCTAATCTCAATGCACACCTCACACATGCACCCCTCTCCCCCACACCTCCCACATGCATCCCCCCCCCCACACACACCTCCAGATCCATTGACCCAGCTTTCCTGTACTCACGGCTATGGTGCATCTTCTTCTCAGGAAGCATAGCCTTTGGCACTATTGGGAGGAGGCTGGCAGCTGGTGACTGAACCCCTGTGGTGAGAGGGTTAAAGTAGATATTGTATGGGTGTGGGTGGATGTGGGAAGGTTGTGTGAACATGGGCTGTGTTGGTTGTCTCCATGGTGACTATATGGTGTCTTTCTGCAGGGCCCACTGCTATAATCACAAGATCTTCTTTTGTTCATCTGCATACAAAACATAATCATTCAATGCTCTGTACCTAGAATAAGAGAGGACTGTATTCTGTTATATGTGTGTAGAAAGCGGTGTGTGTACCCTGGTCAACAGTTATCACTTGTGGAGACCACCTACACCCTCACACAACACACACACCTTTCATTCCTTCACAGCATTGTGGTAATCACACCTGGGTGTGTAGCTGTCTAAATTGGAAAAATGTTTGGTCAGCTGTTCAGTCTGCACATGTGACCTTTATGTACTAAGTGTGGCTAGCAGCTGGTTATAGCATAGGGAGGTGACCTTTGTACTGCACAGTACAGCACCTTGACCCCAAATGGGACCAGGGATGAGCTGGTTCAATTTATCATCATTCGACATGCAGCTTCATTCGGGAGTGTCTGGACGGAACCCAGGGTGTGAATTTGACACCGGATTCGTGCTCTGGGTATGAAAGTTGGGTCCACCTGCACGACCCTACCCTAAGCCCTAAGGGGTCCTTTGGGCACTCCCTGTCTCCCCTCTATCCTGACATACACATGCTTTGCTTGTTTGGCCTATATTGGTCATATATGCTGCATTAGTCTAATCAGAGATAATATATATTATCTCTGGTCTAATCCACATCTACACAAAAGGGGACAACAGTCTGGGAACTCGACTGAGTACACGTCAGTTGGGTCCCCAGACTAATCCATAAGTGCCATACGTAAAACACAGCGCTCTGCAGTGTGGAGAAGCCAAGTGCATGGCACTCAGAGCGCGAGTCATTGAAATAATAACTCATTAACTGCCTATCGATCCATAATAGGTACATGTACGCCGGAGCGATATACTCACCTAGGAAGACGACTATGGAGGCAAATAAAAACGAGCTTTCTGAAGCAAACGATCTGGCGACTTGGCAACAATCGTCTTTGCCTTTCGGTTCGGTAGGGGAAAAAGTTAATTCCGAATTATAAACTTTCTTACTGTATATTATCCGGATGGTCAATATGGCTTCTCAGCCTAAAGCCACACATTTTGCAGAGATCGAGGAACGAGAGTGTACGAATAGCAGGTAAGACGGTAAACGTAGCGCAAAGTAAGGTGTAGGCCTACGGTCTTACCATTCAATACGTCTTGACCCCAGCCCTATAAAAGTACTAGATATTAGAGCAAGAGGATTTGGGTCGGCATTTTCCTAGTTCAGGTTCCGTCATTAGTATTCATTGCTACTACTACGGATTCTAGGTTTTCCTATCGCTCTGTGATTCATGAATATAATTAGCACTCCGATGGATATAATTCAAGAGGTCAAAAGTAATAGAGGCCAAATCTGATTTGAGCGTTGAAAACTCATCGCTAACAGGGTAAAGCTTCTTGCCTCACCCGCCTCCGAAATCCCCCCCCCCCCCCCCCCCCCCTCCACCGGTACCGCCGCCGCCTCACCCGCGCCTCTCCCCGCCTATTTTAACTACGTGCACCAATAAGGGCAACTAATGCAGTCCTTGGTAATGCTATGTTGTACACCCTCACCTTAATCAGCAGCCGTGCCGCATACGAAAATATCGCGTAGGTCAGGGGCTCAGGGCGCCGAGCTCAGCCGCTATATTTTGCTCCACTAATGGCTAACAAAAACTATAGTACTGTAGGCATTAGCCTAACCGTGCGCTCAACAGCATCTCTAGCTACTGTAGGCCTTATATTTACATGGATCACAGCGGATCGTTCAGTGTAGACTATTTAGTTGAAACGAACACGAGTTAACTCACGTGACGTATTACATACACCATTACGATCGTAGCTATTTAAATAAACAATTCCCTATAGATAATTCTACGCCGAGTCTCTCAATTCCCAGGGTCGGACGCAGGGGGGGAGGGGGGGGGGGGGGGGGGGGGGGGGGGGCAAAGGGTAGAGGGTAAGGGAAAGGGGGTGGAAGCGTCGCCCCCTCCCGCTTCAGCTAAGGGATATGGGGGAGCGCTGTAGCTCCCCCACTGGGGTCGTTCCAGCCGTTCACTTTCTCTCCAGCACGCTTCAGCTCAGGTTAACGGTTACAGGTTAACACAATAGTCTTATTATTTTTCATTGATCGCGATGCACAAGTGATATGGATTAACAAGTACATGTAATCCATATCACTGTGCATCGCGATCAATGAAAGGAATTAAAAGACTCGGCGTAGAATGATTGAAAATGGCTCAGCCAAAATTCTTGCAATAGGGGAATTATTTTTTTAATAGCTACACAGCCAACCCTTACCAATATCGGCTCAAGGATGATAAACACAAAAACCTTGGTACAACAATGATATGAAACATGACCCAATACTGATAAATTATCTTTATTGGGTCAATGTTGATATAGCAACATGGTAAAATCCTGGAACAATATCTGAATATCATGTTTACATAAACCATGATATCAATATTGCTTCAATAATGCAATGGCATGATGTACATAGTCACTGGTACATACATATAATTATATCTGAGCATTTGCCTAACAAGAGCGAATGCCAGAGCCATCCTCCGTAGAATCCCATCTTAACTGTAGTGTGTTTATATATAGCAAGTGTTGTGTGTATGAGCTTATATTCTCTGCATATGTATATGTGTCTAGAATGATTATATGGAAAAAATCCAATGCCTAAAATTTATTAATTTGAGGGGCCATTCCTCCGTCAGCAGCACAGCTGCAAGTGTGTAAAGGGATCACTCGCTCTGCCATCGTTACGTATGGTCTCTACTGAAAGCGTCTACAGTGACTACACACGGTGAAGGTTGTTGGAAGCTTCGATCTATACATGGAGCCGTTTCACAGATTTGTTGTTAGCGACTATTAGTATGTCACGCTGTTCTCTGTGTGAATCGGTAAGCGAGTGATTGTGTCGGTCTCTTTTCGGTTTAGTGGTATTTCGCTTGCCAAGTTCCTTGAATTCGCTCATCTTGTACCTCTTATTAGAGCGCATCTGCACCGTGTGATCTGATTGAGGGTACTAATAGTGACGGCCCGTGGGGAAGAATTGGTAAAAAAAGGAGAAAGCGATGGAGATAGACAGGTTATATGAGGACGAGGTGTTGTCTTTGAGTTGGATGCTGGCCAGAGGTATATCTCTGGTGTGGCTAAGTGCGTTAAGAACATATAGGCCTACACACAGGCTAATTCATCATCAAAACACCAGTGCGCATGGTGTTGTCATTTATGGAGTCTTGCAACTTGGATGCGTGTGCACGTGGCTACGTGAGTACTAGTGGACTTGATAACAGCATTTATTTTGTGCAATTCACACAGGCTAACTTTTGGATATCAAAACACCAGTGCGCTGGAGTCTTGCAACATGGATATGTGTGGCTACGCCGGTGAGTTGACTTGATAACAGCATTTATTCACACAGACTAACTCTTATGGATATCAAAACACCAGTGTGCTTGGTGTTGTCATTTATGGAGTCCTGCAACTTGGATGTGTGTGGCTACGTGAGTTGACTTGATAACAGCATTTATTTTGTTGCAATTCACACAGGCTAACTCTTTTGGATATCAAAACACTAGTGCGCTTGGTGTTGTCGTCGTGACTTGGATGTGAGTTGAATTAATAATGGTAAATATCCAGGGTGTTGATTTGTCTTACAGCTTTCCACACTGCAAGGTACGTGAACATATGTTGGTGGTAATGCTTCTGCTATCCAGCACAGGGTTGTACACAGACCATCAAGGCTGTTGAGTGGATGCGTCCATTGCTCCGGTGGAGTATGCTACTTCGAGGACATGGTGATCGCAGTGCCAATAGAAGGAGAGAGAACAGAACAAGGGATTCAATAGAATAGTTTATTATTGTGATGCAATCTGTATTGTTTTAATAAAAATTTTGAATGCCTAAAAAGGAGGTAATATTGATGCCTTAAAAGGTAATATCCTCTTGGGCCAATATTGTAATAACAGCATTGGGCCAATACTTTGGTATATCATGCTTGGCACAATACTGCTATCATGGTTGGCACAATACTGCTATCATGCTTGGCACAATACTGCTATCATGGTTGGATCAGCACTTTATCAGTGTTATATCAATATTGCGTACACATGTTTGGGTCATGTTCCCCTAAATCGTTGAACCAATGCTGATACCCATATTGCCTACCAAGGATGATATCATCCTGATCCAATAATGCGTCAATATTGGTCCAATTATTGATTTCTCGCTGTGTAAAGTATGCAATACGTCACGTGAGTTAACTCGTGTTCGTTTCAACTAAATAGTCTACACTGAACGATCCGCTGCGATCCATGTAAATATAAGGCCTACAGTAGCTAGAGATGCTGTTGAGCGCACGGTTAGGCTAGTGCCTACTATAGTTTTTGTTAGCCATTAGTGGAGCAAAATATAGCGGCTGAGCTCGGCGCCCTGAGCCCCTGACCTACGCGATATTTTCGTATGCGGCACGGCTGCTGATTAAGGTGAGGGTGTACAACATAGCATTACCAAGGACTGCATTAGTTGCCCTTATTGGTGCACGTAGCTAAAATAGGCGGGGAGAGGCGCGGGTGAGGCGACGGCGGTACCGGTGGAGGGGGGGGGGGGGGGGGGGGGGGGGGATTTCGGAGGCGGGTGAGGCAAGAAGCTTTACCCTGTTAGCGATGAGTTTTCAACGCTCAAATCAGATTTGGCCTCTATTACTTTTGACCTCTTGAATTATATCCCACGGCTGTTTCATTCCCATTGAACCTGTGACAAAAAGGCTACGCCCCGTGATACGAAATTTTTTCATAGCAACGGACCTAATTACGACCTTAGCAACCAACATGGGCTTAAAGATGCTCCCTTTTTACCACGAGGACTATTTGGAACTCTTCTTTTGACTTCGGATCCTACTTCTATATTGTCTGGCGCTCTAAACATACTGCCGCTTATATTCTGTGGATAATATGTTATACGCTCGCGAATTCTGTGTGTGTTGTTTGAGGTCAGGTGATACAGATTGCTCTGGTACTTTTTCCGCCCTTATGAAGTACCCTGAAACTTTTACAATATAACTGAGATAGTCTTGGCTGTAAGATTTTCAATAAAACTCGTGGTGCCGCGATTCCTAACTCACGCAGTAGGCGTTTGGAATATTGCAATATTTCCTCGATGTTTGACGCCATTGACCTCACCTACATGTACCTAGCTTAACCTGGCTTGCCTGAATCACGATGCATGCATTTCAACATTTTAGCCCACCATCAAACACACTTGAATCAATTTGGTTGTGCTGTCTAGTGAAGAAATATGAGAATAAATATGGTATTAGTACCCGTTATTGAGCATTGCATCAACGTAAGCTTAAGTTTAGGAGGTGTGGCACTCTGAATTTGAAATAAGGTTTTTAAGTAGTGTTCCTTCATAATGCACTTCAGCCTGTCTATTGGATCAGGGATGGTTTTATACTTAGCTGCAAGGCTGTTGAACTGGGAGTGGATAGAATCGGCCCCCTGCTCACCCATCAACCCACATCCAGCGAGGTGGGAACGAATGCAATCCAACATGTGGTGTTCTAGGATGTGCACTTTTATAGTTCTTCTCAGTGGCACCTTTGAACTTGACATCGAAGGTATTAAAAAATCCAGCAAATTTGCCTGTTAAAATAAAAATGCAATAACATTCTGTGTTAGTGTGAGATTGTTTCTGAGCATGTGTGTGCATGTGTTGTGTACATGTGTGTGAAATTGCCTGTTTAAAATGAAGTTTGAGACTGCTTCTAAGCATGTGCTAGTTTGATACAGAAACCGTAACATTGCATATATGTACTTACTGCTCCTCCCGTAGGTGGTTGGATTGTGCTGTTTTGAAGAAGTTCAAACTTGTGCTGCTATCATTAACTGTGGCTTGTTGTGCTGACATCAGGCAATGGGGTGTGTTGTAAGCTCAAGCCATAACATCTGTCCCACAAGATGTACAATGCACCATTACGTCACCAAGCAACCGAATGATAAGCTATAAGGAGGCTGTATGAGCTCGGCAGGCTGAAGACTGGTGGCTGAATAGCAGCAGGGGCACTTGAGTTGTACAGTGACACGAATCCACTCTTTAAGACACGAGCTACAAACATAGGCATGGCATGGTAGCTCTATAGGTTGATGTAGCATGTACAAACAAATTGGACACTTAACTGCGTCTACCATTGACAATATCTGTTTTGTTGACACAGAAAGCACCAGTACTTTGGTGATAATAGCAGGTGGTCTATCACAGCCATGATGCCTGTTGGTGTGTACCATAGCTGCTATACTTGTAAAATGGTTTACATGCCTACAGAATAACATGTAAGCTACATGAACCTGTACCTATGTGGACCAGTTATATGGCTGCACTTGACACTTGTATTGGTTCTTGCACCTGCACCCTCAACATTGCCTTATCATAGATAATAGAGTCTACACTATTATCTATGGCCTTATGGCACAAATGGGCAGAACAATTGTGGGTGGTTCTCCTGGTCTGTTGAGACACTGAGACCAAAGACTATCAGTGTAGGTGCTGCACTGGTATGTAGGCTCTGGCTTTGGTGGTTTGCCCTTGGGTTTGACTCCTCTATGAAGTTTGCACCCACATACCATGCAGAGACCCTCCGATCGGCATTTGTGGTGGGATTCCATAGCTATTTATGAGGTGGTGCGCATTATTCATGAAGCGGATGGTGTGTTATTATGTATTTCTGTGAGTGGCAGGAACTGCGGCACCACGAGTAAAACATATTCCTACGTGAAAAAGATTGATCGTTCCACTTCTGCGTCTTTTTGTACCACTTATAAGGGCGGAAAAAAAGATACGAAGGCCAGACTGAATGGCATTTTTCGCGCCATTTGGAGAGTACAATATGCGCGTGGCAAAGTGTAGAATCACGCTACGCGTTGGGACATGCGTTTAAGTGAAAAAAACAAACAAACTGGTTTTACTAGTTAGAAATGGGTTTAAGATGTGCATTACTGCTACAAGTTTTGCATTTTTGATGGGTGAACTTTTAATGAGATGGCGGCTAGCCATGATTGACTTGAACCGTAAATGATGTCAGTGTGTTCTATTTATAAGCCTTTTGTCCACTCGAAACAGCCGTGATCCATCGGAGTGCTAATTATATTCATGAATCACAGAGCGATAGGAAAACCTAGAATCCGTAGTAGTAGCAATGAATACTAATGACGGAACCTCAACTAGGAAAATGCCTTTGGGTCAAAAAGCCAATTTTGACGTAAGGGTTTTGGTTGAAAATGGAGGCGTCTTCACACCTCTTGTTTTTTCCACCTCGGGTGCAATGGGGACACTTTATACAAACGGTTAGCTGACCTGCTATATGAAAAACAAGACAAGGCATATTCCCTGGCCGAGATGTCGTCTGTCTTTTGCCATACTGCGCAGTGCTATCATGTGCCTGCGAGGAAGTAGGTCTTCTTACCACCACCCAGTTTATTGTAATCTGGCCCTAGCAGTACATGAGGGCAGAGTCTCATTATAGCCCGCTGGTTTGATCACACATGTTAGTATATTGTACTTAGTCATCTGTTACATTTATGTTGTAGTGTAATCTGTGTAAGTGTGTATGTGTTTTCTATGTATGCTATAATGGATTTCCTAGGTACATGTACGTGCAAATTCTTAAGCGTAGCTGTCTTTGTTCCACAGCTCTGCCCTCATCCCTCTACACACCATATGTCAGCTGTGCTCTAAGCCCTACAGAGATCCCAGGATCCTTCCATGTCTCCACTCCTTCTGTGCCCTGTGTCTACATAAGGAGATAGAGAGATCTGGGACCAAGCAGAACATGGAGTGTCCTACCTGTCAGAGAAGTATCACCATACCAGAGGGTGGAGTCAATGTTATACCTCAGAACCTCCATCTTGGCTTTGAAGTGGAGGTGGCTGGGTACATGTCCAAGATTGGCAGTGATGGTGAAAAGTCATGTGAAGCTTGCATTGATGGAGGCAAGGGGCCTGCAGTGGTGTTCTGTTGCACATGTGGCCAGTTCCTGTGTACCTTCTGCCATGAATACCACAAACGCAATAAAATATTCAATGCTCACAAGATGGTTGGACTAGACAAGGAGTCACTCAAGCTACTTCCATCCATCATGACACAAACTGAACATCTCTGCTCCCAACCTCATCACCAGAAAGAAGAGTTGAAATTCTACTGTGAGACTTGCCAATGTCTGGCCTGCAGAGTCTGTACCCTATTCCTTCACAAGGACCACAGAATTGCTGAGGTGTGCAATATTGCAAAGGTCCACAGAGATGGAATGAGAGAGGCACTTGTGTGTGCACAAGAAGTGACCTCAAAGCTGACCAGTGCCATTGATGCCAATGACAAGATGGCAGAACAGGTTGAGACTTCCAGAGAGAATGCCACACTGCTCATAAACCAAACCTTTGAACAGCTCCACCAAACCATAGAGGAAAGGAAGAAGACACTGTTGTCAGAGATGGAGGCCATTTCAGTTTCCAAGACAACATCTCTGACCCTTCAGAAGGAACAGTTTGTGAAGATGCAAGATGAGATTGGTGGCTACACTGAGATGACCTCCCACATCCTCCAGACCCACACTGACCATGAGGTGGTAGCTCTTGGAGGACTGCTACCCACTGAACTGAAGGCCACCCTGAAGAAGGTTGGGAATGTGTCCCTCACTGCCAGTCAGTACAGTGACATACATGTGTCCCTACCAACTGATTCCCTCATGAAGGAACTCTCCATATTTGGTGATGTAATGGACTCATCTCCATCTCCATCACAAAGCACATGGTCTTCTGGGTCAGCAGACAAGGTGAGAGAAGTGTACTGTGTTAAAGTGGAGACCAAGACCTCAAAGGGAGAGAGGTACCCATATGGTGGTCTGCAGGTGAAGGCTGGGCTGAGGCCCAAGTCACATGATGGAGCAGTTGTGTATGGAGAGGTGGAAGACCATGGGGATGGTACTTACACCATCACCCTCACCCCTCAGACTGCTAGTCCTCACCAGCTGGTCATCACAATGGATGGTCAACATGTACAGAACAGTCCTCATGACCTTGATGTGAGGCCTAACTACCTCACCTTATGTAACCCCCAGCAGGTTATCAATTGTAGTGGTGGTCCATCAGGTATTGCCATCCATGACAGTGGAGACATCTATGTAGCCTGTGGTGGTGATAACAGTATTCATGTGTTTGACCAAGCTGGTCATCAGAAGAGAACCATAGGTAGTGGTGGGAGTGGCGATGGTCAGTTCAATGGACCATATGGTATATCCATCAAGGGAGATGTGATGTATGTTGCTGATCTGTGCAATCATCGTATACAGAAGCTGACAACAGGAGGACATTTCCTGCAGAGGTTTGGTCACAAGGGATCTGGTCAGGGTCAGTTTAGTAGGCCAATATCAGTTATAGTTGACCACAGAGATAGGATGATTGTTGCTGATTATGACAACCACAGAGTAGTATTGGATCAAAATGGCAGCTGGCTGTTGACCATAAATGGTAATGTCTCTGGTAGTCATGGTTTCAAGTCTCCATATGGTCTTGCCTTGGACCCTCAAGGGAACATCCATGTTGCAGCCTGTGGTTCTAACAC
This sequence comes from Spongilla lacustris, assembly GCA_949361645.1. NCBI lineage: Eukaryota > Metazoa > Porifera > Demospongiae > Spongillida > Spongillidae > Spongilla > Spongilla lacustris. The sequence continues at coordinate 1,373,824 of OX442418.1, forward strand.
CATCAAAGTCTTCACACCTGAGGGGACCTATGTCAGATCATATGGAGATGTAAAGAATCCATATGGAATAGCAGTTGATGAAGAAGGTTACAGCATGGTCTGTGAGTGCAGTGGCAATTGTCTCTCCATCTTTGATCCTCAAGGAAAGAAGATCCACACAGTTGACAGCCTCAATTACCCTCGTGGGGTTATTCTAGATCCTACAAGCGGTAGTCTATATGTAGCAAACTGTGGTGCTAATACAGTATTGAAGTATGCTGTGTAATGTTGTAATGTCGGATGATGTAATATGATATTGGCATAGATGGTAATCGATGTTTGCATGCAATTAAGCAAGTGTTATAAAAGTGACTCCCTCCTCGCACATGTACACTTACCCTTACCCCATGTATATTGACCACTCTTGGTTCAGTGTTGCCTGTACACGACTGCCAACTTCATGTTAACAACAACGACTTACAACACATACTGACAACACCAACCACACAAACACAATTGCCACACAAACCACACACTCAGAGCAGGGACCAACAAGCTACAGCTATTTGATTTTAACCTAATCTATTCAGAGGTGGTGGGCCCACACCAACTGAGGGGAGAAACCCTCACTGAAAAACCTTCTTACTCTGCTCTGGACACCACGAACATAACACAAGTCCCTCAGTATAGAGGGTCTTCAGCTTTCATCCATGTGTTAGTGACCATTAAGGAGTAATCTGCCGCTCATCACATTTCAGCCAAGGAGATGCGCAAAGTTGACTTCTGTGCTGAGACAAACAGGCTATTGGTAGATTCCTTTATTGAGTCCAGGAACTCTGTTCATCAGGCTCACCAATGGTATGGATATGGGTTTCCCCCTCAGCAGTGTGGTCATCTTCCACCCACACCACCTCGTTAGCAGATATGAGAGTGGTAGAACCATCTTCTGTGATCTGTCCTCAAACGCCACTGCAATGAGTGAGATATATGCAACTGCTCATCCCTTGGTGGGACAGGTAACCAAGGGCAACATGAAGAAGGTATACGTCGCCCCCATAGATACATGATACATGCCCCCATGGATACATGACCCCCATAGATACATGCCCCCATAGATACATGTCACCATAGATACATGTCACCATAGATACATGTCCCCCATAGATACATGCCCCCATAGATACATGTCCCCCATAGATACATGTCACCATAGATACATGTCCCCCATAGATACATGCTCCCATAGAAACATGTCCCCCATAGATACATGCCCCCCATAGATACATGTCCCCATAGATACATGTCCTCCATAGATACATGTCACCATAGATACATGTCCCCTATAGATACATGCCCCCATAGATACGTGCCCCCCATAGATACATGCCCCCCCATAGATACATGTCCCCCATAGATACATGTCCCCATAGATACATGCCCCCATAGATACATGCCCCCATAGATACATGTCCCCCATAGATACACGTCCTCCATAGTTACATGCCCCCCATAGATACATGTCCCCCATAGATACATGCTCCCATAGATACATGCCCCCATAGATACATGCCCCCATAGATACATGCCCCCCATAGATACATGTCTCCCATAGATACATGCCCCCCATAGATACATGCCCCCATAGATACATGTCCCCATAGATACATGCCCCCATAGATACATGCCCCCCATAGATACATGCCCCCCATAGTTACATGCCCCCCATAGATACATGCCCCCATAGATACATGCCCCCATAGATACATGTCCCCCATAGATACATGCCCCCATAGATACATGTTCCCATAGATACATGCCCCCATAGATACATGCCCCCCATAGATACATGTCCCCATAGATACATGTCCCCCATAGATACATGCCCCCCATAGATACATGCCCCCATAGATACATGCCCCCCATAGATACATGCCCCCCATAGATACATGCCCCCCATAGATACATGCCCCCCATAGATACATGCCCCCCATAGATACATGCCCCCCATAGATACATGCCCCCATAGATACATGCCCCCATAGATACATGCCCCCATAGATACATGCCCCCCATAGATACATGCCCCCCATAGATACATGCCCCCATAGATACATGCCCCCCATAGATACATGCCCCCCATAGATACATGCCCCCATAGATACATGCCCCCATAGATACATGCCCCCCATAGATACATGCCCCCCATAGATACATGCCCCCATAGATACATGCCCCCCATAGATACATGTCCCCATTGATACATGCCATGTCCCCCATAGATACATGTCCCCCATAGATACATGCCCCCCATAGATACATGTACCCCATAGATACATGCCCCCCATAGATATATGCCCCCATAGATACATGCTCCCCATAGATACATGTCCCCATTGATACATGCCCCCCATAGATACATGTCCCCCATAGATACATGTCCCCCATAGATACATGCCCCCATAGATACATGTCCCCCATAGATACATGCCCCCCACAGATACATGCCCCCATAGATACATGCCCCCCATAGATACATGTCCCCCATAGATACATGTCCCCCATAGATACATGCCCCCATAGATACATGATATCAAACGCATGGCCTGCATGGATACATGTCCCCATAGATACATGATACATGCCCCCATAGATACATGTCCCCATAGATACATGCCCCCCATAGATACATGATATCAAACCCATGCTTGCCATATTGCCAACATTATGTCACATCTCCACTCCTTACCCTCCTCACATACACACCCTCCTAATCTCAATGCACACCTCACACATGCACCCCTCTCTCCCACACCTCCCACATGCACACACACACCCCCCCCCCACACACACACACCTCCAGATCCATTGACCCAGCTTTCCTGTACTCGTGGCTATGGTGCATCTTCTTCTCAGGAAGCATAGCCTTTGGCACTATTGGGAGGAGGCTGGCAGCTGGTGACTGAACCCCAGTGGTGAGAGGGTTAAAGCAGATATTGTATGGGTGTGGGTGGATGTGGGAAGGTTATGTGAACATGGGCTGTGTTGGTTGTCTCCATGGTGACTATGGTGTCTTTCTGCAGGGCCCACTGCTATAATCACAAGATCTTCTTTTGTTCATCTGCATACAAAACATAATCATTCAATGCTCTGTACCTGGAATAAGAGAGGACTGTATTCTGTTATATGTGTGTAGACGGTGGTGTGTGTACCCTGGTCAACAGTTCAATTATCTCCTTATCACTTGTGGAGACCACCTACACCCTCACACAACACACACACCTTTCATTCCTTCACAGCATTATGGTAACCACACACCCTACCACTGGGTGTTTAGCTGTCTAAATTGGAAAATGTTTGGTCAGCTGTTCAGTCTGCATATGTGACCTTTGTGTACTAAGAGTGGCTAGCAGCTGGTTGTAGCATAGGTAGGCGACCTTTGTACTGCACAGTACAGCACCTTGACCCCAAATGGGACCAGGGATGAGCAGGTAAGTTCAATTTATCGTCATTCGACATGCAGCTTCATTCGGGAGTGTCTGGACGGCACCAGGGGTGTAATTTGACACCGGATTCGTGCTCTGGGTGTGAAAGTCGGGTCCACCTGCGGGACCCTACCCTAAGCCCTAAGGGGTCCTTTGGGCACTCCATTGGTAACATGCTACAGTTAGGTGGCCCTCCATGGTAATATGCTACAGTTAGGTGGCCCTCCATGGTAATATGCTACAGTTAGGTGGCCCTCCATGGTAATATGCTACAGTTAGGTGACCCTCCATGGTAATATGCTACAGTTAGGTGGCCCTCCATGGTAACATGCTACAGTTAGGTGGGCCTCCATGGTAACATGCTACAGTTAGGTGGCCCTCCATGGTAATATGCTACAGTTAGGTGGCCCTCCATGGTAAAATGCTACAGTTTGGTGACCCTCCATGGTAATATGCTACAGTTAGGTGGCCCTCCATGGTGATATGCTACAGTTAGGTGGTCCTCCATGGTAATATGCTACAGTTAGGTGGCCCTCCATGGTAATATGCTACAGTTAGGTGGTCCTCCATGGTAATATGCTACAGTTAGGTGGCCCTCCATGGTAATATGCTACAGTTAGGTGGTCCTCCATGGTAATATGCTACAGTTAGGTGACCCTCCATGGTAATATGCTACAGTTAGGTGGTCCTCCATGGTAATATGCTACAGTTAGGTGGCCCTCCATGGTAATATGCTACAGTTAGGTGGTCCTCCATGGTAATATGCTACAGTTAGGTGGGCCTCCATGGTAATATGCTACAGTTAGGTGGCCCGCCTCCATGGTAATATGCTACAGTTAGGTGGCCCTCCATGGTAATATGCTACAGTTAGGTGGGCCTCCATGGTAATATGCTACAGTTAGGTGACCCTCCATGGTAACATGCTACAGTTAGGTGGTCCTCCATGGTAATATGCTACAGTTAGGTGGCCCTCCATGGTAATATGCTACAGTTAGGTGACCCTCCATGGTAATATGCTACAGTTAGGTGGCCCTCCATGGTAATATGCTACAGTTAGGTGGCCCTCCATGGTAATATGCTACAGTTAGGTGGCCCTCCATGGTAATATGCTACAGTTAGGTGGTCCTCCATGGTAATATGCTACAGTTAGGTGGTCCTCCATGGTAATATGCTACAGTTAGGTGGTCCTCCATGGTAATATGCTACAGTTAGGTGGTCCTCCATGGTAATATGCTACAGTTAGGTGGTCCTCCATGGTAATATGCTACAGTTAGGTGGTCCTCCATGGTAATATGCTACAGTTAGGTGACCCTCCATGGTAATATGCTACAGTTAGGTGGCCCTCCATGGTAATATGCTACAGTTAGGTGGTCCTCCATGGTAATATGCTACAGTTAGGTGACCCTCCATGGTAATATGCTACAGTTAGGTGGCCCTCCATGGTAATATGCTACAGTTAGGTGGCCCTCCATGGTAATATGCTACAGTTAGGTGGTCCTCCATGGTAATATGCTACAGTTAGGTGGCCCTCCATGGTAATATGCTACAGTTAGGTGGCCCTCCATGGTAATATGCTACAGTTAGGTGGCCCTCCATGGTAACATGCTACAGTTAGGTGGCCCTCCATGGTAATATGCTACAGTTAGGTGGCCCTCCATGGTAACATGCTACAGTTAGGTGGCCCTCCATGGTAATATGCTACAGTTAGGTGGCCCTCCATGGTAATATGCTACAGTTAGGTGGCCCTCCATGGTAATATGCTACAGTTAGGTGGCCCTCCATGGTAATATGCTACAGTTAGGTGGTCCTCCATGGTAATATGCTACAGTTAGGTGACCCTCCATGGTAATATGCTACAGTTAGGTGGCCCTCCATGGTAATATGCTACAGTTAGGTGACCCTCCATGGTAATATGCTACAGTTAGGTGACCCTCCATGGTAATATGCTACAGTTAGGTGGCCCTCCATGGTAATATGCTACAGTTAGGTGACCCTCCATGGTAATATGCTACAGTTAGGTGGCCCTCCATGGTAATATGCTACAGTTAGGTGACCCTCCATGGTAATATGCTACAGTTAGGTGACCCTCCATGGTAACATGCTACAGTTAGGTGGCCCTCCATGGTAATATGCTACAGTTAGGTGACCCTCCATGGTAATATGCTACAGTTAGGTGGTCCTCCATGGTAATATGCTACAGTTAGGTGACCCTCCATGGTAATATGCTACAGTTAGGTGGCCCTCCATGGTAATATGCTACAGTTAGGTGGCCCTCCATGGTAATATGCTACAGTTAGGTGGTCCTCCATGGTAATATGCTACAGTTAGGTGACCCTCCATGGTAATATGCTACAGTTAGGTGGCCCTCCATGGTAATATGCTACAGTTAGGTGGCCCTCCATGGTAATATGCTACAGTTAGGTGACCCTCCATGGTAATATGCTACAGTTAGGTAGCCCTCCATGGTAATATGCTACAGTTAGGTGGCCCTCCATGGTAATATGCTACAGTTAGGTGGCCCTCCATGGTAATATGCTACAGTTAGGTGACCCTCCATGGTAATATGCTACAGTTAGGTGACCCTCCATGGTAATATGCTACAGTTAGGTGACCCTCCATGGTAATATGCTACAGTTAGGTGGCCCTCCATGGTAATATGCTACAGTTAGGTGGCCCTCCATGGTAATATGCTACAGTTAGGTGGCCCTCCATGGTAATATGCTACAGTTAGGTGGTCCTCCATGGTAATATGCTACAGTTAGGTGGTCCTCCATGGTAATATGCTACAGTTAGGTGGCCCTCCATGGTAATATGCTACAGTTAGGTGACCCTCCATGGTAATATGCTACAGTTAGGTGGCCCTCCATGGTAATATGCTACAGTTAGGTGGCCCTCCATGGTAATATGCTACAGTTAGGTGGCCCTCCATGGTAATATGCTACAGTTAGGTGGCCCTCCATGGTAATATGCTACTGTTAGGTGGCCCTCCATGGTAATATGCTACAGTTAGGTGGCCCTCCATGGTAATATGCTACAGTTAGGTGGCCCTCCATGGTAATATGCTACAGTTAGGTGGCCCTCCATGGTAATATGCTACAGTTAGGTGACCCTCCATGGTAATATGCTACAGTTAGGTGGCCCTCCATGGTAATATGCTACACTTAGGTGGCCCTCCATGGTAATATGCTACAGTTAGGTGACCCTCCATGGTAATATGCTACAGTTAGGTGGCCCTCCATGGTAATATGCTACAGTTAGGTGACCCTCCATGGTTATATGCTACAGTTAGGTGGCCCTCCATGGTAATATGCTACAGTTAGGTAGCCCTCCATGGTAATATGCTACAGTTAGGTGGCCCTCCATGGTAATATGCTACAGTTAGGTGGGCCTCCATGGTAATATGCTACAGTTAGGTGGCCCTCCATGGTAATATGCTACAGTTAGGTGGCCCTCCATGGTAATATGCTACAGTTAGGTGGCCCTCCATGGTAATATGCTACAGTTAGGTGACCCTCCATGGTAATATGCTACAGTTAGGTGACCCTCCATGGTAATATGCTACAGTTAGGTGACCCTCCATGGTAATATGCTACAGTTAGGTGGCCCTCCATGGTACTATGCTACAGTTAGGTGACCCTCCATGGTAATATGCTACAGTTAGGTGACCCTCCATGGTAACATGCTACAGTTAGGTGACCCTCCATGGTAACATGCTACAGTTAGGTGACCCTCCATGGTAATATGCTACAGTTAGGTGGCCCTCCATGGTAATATGCTACAGTTAGGTGACCCTCCATGGTAATATGCTACAGTTAGGTGGCCCTCCATGGTAATATGCTACAGTTAGGTGGCCCTCCATGGTAATATGCTACAGTTAGGTGGGCCTCCATGGTAATATGCTACAGTTAGGTGGCCCACCATGGTAATATGCTACAGTTAGGTGGCCCTCCATGGTAATATGCTACAGTTAGGTGGCCCTCCATGGTAATATGCTACAGTTAGGTGGCCCTCCATGGTAATATGCTACAGTTAGGTGGCCCTCCATGGTAATATGCTACAGTTAGGTGACCCTCCATGGTAATATGCTACAGTTAGGTGACCCTCCATGGTAATATGCTACAGTTAGGTGGCCCTCCATGGTACTATGCTACAGTTAGGTGACCCTCCATGGTAATATGCTACAGTTAGGTGACCCTCCATGGTAATATGCTACAGTTAGGTGACCCTCCATGGTAACATGCTACAGTTAGGTGACCCTCCATGGTAATATGCTACAGTTAGGTGGCCCTCCATGGTAATATGCTACAGTTAGGTGACCCTCCATGGTAATATGCTACAGTTAGGTGGCCCTCCATGGTAATATGCTACAGTTAGGTGGCCCTCCATGGTAATATGCTACAGTTAGGTGGCCCTCCATGGTAATATGCTACAGTTAGGTGGGCCTCCATGGTAATATGCTACAGTTAGGTGGCCCTCCATGGTAATATGCTACAGTTAGGTGGCCCTCCATGGTAATATGCTACAGTTAGGTGGCCCTCCATGGTAACATGCTACAGTTAGGTGGCCCTCCATGGTAATATGCTACAGTTAGGTGGCCCTCCATGGTAACATGCTACAGTTAGGTGGCCCTCCATGGTAACATGCTACAGTTAGGTGACCCTCCATGGTAATATGCTACAGTTAGGTGGCCCTCCATGGTAATATGCTACAGTTAGGTGGCCCTCCATGGTAATATGCTACAGTTAGGTGGCCCTCCATGGTAGTATGCTACAGTTAGGTGGCCCTCCATGGTAATATGCTACAGTTAGGTGACCCTCCATGGTAACATGCTACAGTTAGGGGGCCCTCCATGGTAATATGCTACAGTTAGGTGGTCCTCCATGGTAATATGCTACAGTTAGGTGACCCTCCATGGTAATATGCTACAGTTAGGTGGTCCTCCATGGTAACATGCTACAGTTAGGTGGCCCTCCATGGTAATATGCTACAGTTAGGTGGTCCTCCATGGTAATATGCTACAGTTAGGTGGCCCTCCATGGTAATATGCTACAGTTAGGTGGCCCTCCATGGTAATATGCTACAGTTAGGTAGCCCTCCATGGTAATATGCTACAGTTAGGTGGCCTTCCATGGTAATATGCTACAGTTAGGTGGTCCTGCATGGTAATATGCTACAGTTGTAGGTGGTCCTCCATGGTAATATGCTACAGTTAGGTGGCCCTCCATGGTAATATGCTACAGTTAGGTGACCCTCCATGGTAATATGCTACAGTTAGGTGGCCCTCCATGGTAATATGCTACAGTTAGGTGGGCCTCCATGGTAACATGCTACAGTTAGGTGACCCTCCATGGTAACATGCTACAGTTAGGTGGCCCTCCATGGTAATATGCTACAGTTAGGTGGCCCTCCATGGTAATATGCTACAGTTAGGTGGCCCTCCATGGTAATATGCTACAGTTAGGTGGCCCTCCATGGTAATATGCTACAGTTAGGTGGCCCTCCATGGTAATATGCTACAGTTAGGTGGCCCTCCATGGTAATATGCTACAGTTAGGTGGCCCTCCATGGTAATATGCTACAGTTAGGTGGTCCTCCATGGTAATATGCTACAGTTAGGTTAAGTTATTACAGAGCCAAGTTATTACAGAGCCAAGTTATTACAGAGCAAAGGCAAAGTTATTATAGCACAAAGAACGTTATTATTAACAGAACACACCAATTTATTGTAGCACAAACAGAACACATCAAGTTATTACAGAACACATCAAATTATTACTGAATACTCCAAGTTATTGTAGCACAAAATTATTTACAGGTTATTACAGATCTAGAGCCAAGTTATTGCAGAACCTATCAAGTTATTGTTGAACATACCAAATTATTGCAGAACACACCAAGTTATTACAGAACACACTAAGTTATTGCAGAACATATCAAGTTATTACAGAACACACCAACATCAAGTTAGTACGTTAGTACAGAACATATCACAGAACATATACATACATGTATACACACTGTAGCAGCTAAGAATGAGATCGAAACTCTGCAATAAACTTCAGGAAGGTCAGAATGCTGCATAGCTTAACTGTAACTGTTATTTTAGAAGGGCCAGCAAAAGCTGGGCTGGGAAATTAGAATGGAAGTGATTGGGGAATAATGCCCACCTTTGTGTTTTAATATTTGATGACAGTGCCGTTATGTACGTAATGTACATGAATAAAAAGCACTGCGTACAAGTGCCATATACCCACACGTCAGCTACTGCAGCCCTCTAGTAGTTGGGCGTAGCCCGACCTTCGCAATACGAGATGGTCGGGCTACGCCCAACTAGCCCTCTAGCATCTACCAGTAGCGAATACCTTTATTGCACGTGCACGGATGTAAGCTAGGTTCGGTTCAGGAGATTTCACCGCGTCGAGGTCTGGTGAGTAGAACGTAGGCCTATGCGTCCAGTGGTAAGTATAAGGCGACAGAGGTATGAATTATATTATACAACTTAAACTTACCATTGAGTCGGCATTCGGATGGCTTGGTGGAGTCAAATCGGACAACTTTTTAAAACATATACAACCAGAAGAAAGTCGACCAGATATTTTGCATAGTTATTTCCACCCTCACCAGCATGCAATAAGCTGGAAACAAAGCCATTAGCAAGCCTCACGGCCAGTCACGGAGATAGTAATAGTTAGTTCTCGTTGGTGCTAAGGAAAGGAAAAGTGCGTGGTTGAACAGCTGGAGCGCCCCTTTGCTTTTGCAATGTTTGCATTTCAACGGTAGGCCACCATGCACTGTCCAACTTCAGCTAGCTAGCTCAGCTCAGTAGTATTATACAAATTAATCGTAATAATTAATAGATATGGTATTGACAATTTTACTTTTAAATTTTGCGAGCAGGGTTACTGGCGTTCCATACTTAGCTGTTGATATCGCCATAGATATTAGTCTAATATCTATGATATCGCTGGAGAGAGGGTCACAACTATCCACCTCATGTCTCTCCTTTGTCTTCCAGACTAAAGGCTAGGCTTGGGACCTCCCCCACGTGGAAGAGACATATGATCAGCTCCTACATGCAGGGTGCCTCTGACTGCAGGTCATGTGATCAGCTCCTACATGCAGGGTGCCTCTGACTGCAGGTCATGTGATCAGCTCCTACATGCAGGGTGCCTCTGACTGCAGGTCATGTGATCAGCTCCTACATGCAGGGTGCCTCTGACTGCAGGTCATGTGATCAGCTCCCACATGCAGGGTGCCTCTGACTGCAGGTCATGTGATCAGCTCCTACATGCAGGGTGCCTCTGACTGCAGATCATGTGATCAGCTCCTACATGCATGGTGTCTCTGACTGCAGGTCCTGTGATCAGCTCCTACATGCAGGGTGCCTCTGACTGCAGGTCATGTGATCAGCTTCTACAGGGTGCCTCTGACTGCAGGTCTCGTGCTAGGTTACTGGCAGCAGCCACTAAAGAGTCTGGGGCCTGGTTGCATGCCCTTCCTGTCTCTTCCCTAGGCTTACGGATGGATGATCACACAACCAGGATAGCTGTTGGTCTCCGTCTGGGTACACCACTCTGTCTACCCCACATCTGCCACCACTGTGGAGGTCATGTTGATGCCCTCACTACTGACGGGCTCAGCTGCATCAAATGCCAAGGTTTGAGGCATGCTGCTATCAATGCCATCATACATAGGTCACTAGCAACAGTAGCATCAACACTTGAGCCCATCGGCCTATGCAGATCAGATAGCAAGCAACATGATGGTTCTTCCATTGCCCCATAGAAGTCTGGTCAGTGTCTTTACTTGTGTGGACACCTTTGCAGCCTCATACATATCTGATGCCACAAGGGAAGCTAGAGCTGTAGCCACAGCTGCCGAAGCCAGGAAGAAGGAGAAATATGCTCTGCTGTCCAAATCCAAACCATTTTGTACCAATTGCAATTGAGACCTCAGGTGCCCTTGGCCCCGATGCTCTCAGTTTGCTAACAGATATCAGCAGGCGTCAGCAGAGCATGCGCTACAGCACGGCAATGCTGCCTCTGTATTGGGCACCACAAGTAGCGTGTAATTTATATAGTGTAACCCTGTGTATCCAGTACCATTTTTATATTGTAGTATCATATTGTAGGAGGAAACAACAGAAATACAAATATAATGATGTGTGTGGTTCCTTCAGGATACACCACTCATGAACCACTTAAACACAAACTGGATGCCTTTATAATGGCAGTGTTAGTTGGGCCCTAACATATCCAAACGTTTGGGAGTATATACATGTATGGCTTTTCCCATTTGTGAGCCATGTAGGCTGCTATTCTCTTTAGGAAATGTTCGGCCTCTCTGTGCATCAAACCATCCACCAACAGCACTATTGATGTAAAGTTACCCCTCCGCTCAACAAGCCTGCTCATAGATCCTCTTCTTCTCTTTAGCTCCAGACTCCAAGATGGCTTTAGGTGAACGCTCGCATCAGTGACAATAATAATATCTCCACCTGCAGTCACAATGCACTATGCCAAGTCCCCAGCCCATCATCTCCATTGGTAATGTCAGCCTCTTGGAGAACAAAACTGGTTCCTTGATGACATATGCAGTCTACTCTTTGATTTCTGCTTGCAATTCAGGACATGCTGATGGTGTTTTTAAATCAACAGTTAATAAACGTTTGTAGTTAATTATATAAATGGTTTTCCTTAATGGACCTTTTGCCTTCTGACGTCACAAATCAATTGGTTGTGTTTGACACAACATAAGTCCTTATAGGAACTTCACGAAGAAACACAGCAAGTACTAAATTAATGTTAAATGAATGCCAGACTATATTCCAAAATGAAGTACCTTCACCAGTTACGGTGCAAATGTTACAGCGCTCACAAGTTACCGGAACTTGCCCCCCCAAAAATCGAAAAGCGCGACTTCGCGTGTCTCATTCGCTGCATACAAATCCCTTACAGAGCTTCATCGTGAAATACAACAAAAATGAAACGTGTGGTAATTTAAAAAATTTAAAAGGAAAAGCATGTAGGAGCTATGATGGTGAAGTTATGCCATTTTTAAAGTTGCCCCCCCAAAATTCATGCGTGACGTCAAAGACTCTGTAGATGTATATGGTGCTAATACTTATTGAAGTATGCTGTGTAGTGATGATGTAATGATTATGTAATGTTTGTCAGTAAAATCAGACACTCATTACGTTTATTTCAAACCACTAAATCCAAATTTGAGCTCCTGAGGAGGGCATCTCTGGTGCACTGGTCCCCAGGCTCAACTGATTGTTAGCTGGGAAGAAGAATCGACCTTTGACCTTTTCCTTGTCATCCAAACCTAAAACAGAAGCATGAATGATCTTGGCTGAGTTCTGTCAGAAAGGGTTAAGCTGTTCTCTAGCCTCCGCCCACCTGTTCCTCACCAGGGAGGTAAGGTAATTAAGAGGGGGCGGGGCATGCTTCAAGGTGGATACTACTTGTGAGGAGATGACAGAGGGAAGGACAGGAAGGACTGGGGAGGAGGAGAGGTGTACATGTAGGGGTGTGGTCAGCATTCAAATAAGAGGTCAGGCCTTTCAATGCACAAATGCTGAGCTGTAGTACAAAGATGATTCATGGCTTCAGTCAGCAGTTTCTCATCAATGGTGTCTACAGGTACATGTATGGAGGAGGAGCTATCCATTGATGGCTCCAAAGGTTTAATCACATATACATCTACATGGGTACATGTACCAAAGATCAGATCATACCAATACACTACATGTACACAACCACTAGAATGAAGCAGTACATGTACATATACCAGGTGATGTGACACGCTCTACTATGAGAGGAGAAATGGAGGGAGGAAGGGAGGGAGGAGGGAGGGAGGGAGGAGGGAGGGAGGGAGGAGGGAGGGAGGAGGGAGGGAGGAGGGAGGGAGGGAGGAGGGAGGGAGGAGGGAGGGAGGGAGGAGGGAGGGAGGAGGGAGGGAGGGAGGAGGGAGGGAGGAGGGAGGGAGGGAGGAGGGAGGGAGGAGGGAGGGAGGAGGGAGGAGGGAGGAGGGAGGGAGGGAGGAGGGAGGGAGGAGGGAGGGAGGAGGGAGGGAGGAGGGAGGGAGGAGGGAGGAGGGAGGAGGGAGGGAGGAGGGAGGGAGGAGGGAGGGAGGAGGGAGGGAGGAGGGAGGGAGGAGGGAGGGAGGAGGGTAGAAGGGGAAGGGGAGGAGGCAGCTGACGGATTCCCTTGTGGTTTATGTTTGGTGGTCTCAGATTGATGACCAATGATTGTGGATGAGAAGGTTGTGACCTCCAAACTGCAGCAGCACCCCTCCATGCCACCTCTCTTCTTGGATGTTTAATTCGTAGTACGAACTGAATCAATATGTATGAACTATTGTGCATTTTAAAATTAACTATACAATTATGTATCATTGTACTCAGCAGACTTATAAGATTTTTCCAAAGCCAGTACATTTTCATAACTTATTTCTTAATACATGACATGTCTACAACAGCTCCACATACTCATGACCCTAGTTATGTTGCAAGTATGCAGACCTCAGTTAATTGGTCATTACATGTTATAGTTCCACACATATGGAATGTTAACATAACAGATGATATCATTATAATTATATGTACGCAAACATTGAGTGCACATGCACATTGACACAATTTTGATCACACACACACACACACACACACACACACACACACACACACATACACAAATATCTCTGTAAGTTCTGGTAGCCCAGCTCCATCTTCAAATCCTGTCCTGCTGGTTCGGGATCCTCGAAGACATAGACTGGTGCCCTCAAAAGGCAGCCTGAAGCTGGCTTGTATCCATCCTGCAACTTCAGAACATGTTCTCTCCCCCTGCCCCCCCCCCCCGCCCCCGCCCCTGTTCCCCCCCACCCCCACCCCCATTTTCAGCAAATTTGTCAGCAAGGTGTTGTACGGAACTTGGTCCAAAACAACAGTGGTGTACATGTACATGAAACATGCCGTGCTTCTGTTTGATCACTGTATGTACTCTTCTTTAAACGGCACAACTGTGTGAGACTGCCATATGTTCTAATACTAAGATCGGCTACCGGTGTACATGGGGGAGGGGTGCTGACTGTTCGGCCAATTCAACCAGTGGGTCGGGGGGGGGGGGGGGGGGGGGGGGGGGGGGGGGGGGGCATACCCCCCTGGGGACGCCCATGGAGAAGATACGATTGGTTCAAGAATATTAACTCCTTGCACACAAGAGATGCTAGGTCACCGATGTACCACACCCATCACAATTTTTTTTTTAATACATATGGAGAAATGGCCCATACATAGGTGGTCATCATGCTTTTATTTTCAAATTGAATTTTAAACACATTTATAATTTACTATAAATCGGTCTGATTATGAATCTGTGTTTTATATAATTATGACATGAACCATTCGTGTAGTAAAATCAAGACAAAAAATTAATTTCTACCGCGCATAATTTATTCATAAACAATATGTCATAACGTAATACCTTGCGTCATCTGGGATTAAGTTACAGTTATTGCGTACGTTGCAACTAGTTAACTGTTAATTGCAGATGAATTATTAAAGATTATACACAATCGTAGCTTTGGAGATGTGGAGGCAGCAATAAACGGATTGCCCTGCATGATTTCAACTTCTGAGATTCAGGTGTTTTGGTGAGTATACTGTGTGAATTTAGTATGTGCAGAACAGGCATATATTCGATGCAGTGAAGGGGGAGGAGATATGGCCTTCTCCCTATACTAGTACTCTCCCTGTACTGTTGGCCTTCTCCCTGTACTGTTGGCCTTCTCCCGGACCGTTAATTGCCCGTCACCTTATACTGTTGGTCTTCTTCCTGTAGTGTTAGACTGGTGGCCTTCTCCCTATACTGTTGGCCTGCTCCCTATACTTTTGGCCTTCTCCCTATATACAGTTGGCCTTCTCCCTATACTGTTGGCCTTCTCCCTATACTTTTGGCCTTCTCCCTATACTGTTGACCTTCTCCCTATGCATTGGCCTTCTCCCTATACTGTTAGCCTTCTCCCTATATACTCTTGGCCTTCTCCCTATACTGTTGGCCTTCTCCCTATATACTCTTGGCCTTCTCCCTATACTGTTGACCCTTCTCCCTATATGGTTGACCTTATCCCTATACAGTTGGCCGTCTCCCTATGCTGTTGGCTTTCTCCCTATACTGTTGACTTTCTACCTACATGTGTACTGTCGGCCTTATCCCTATACTATTTCCTATACAGTTGGCCTTCTCCCTATACTATTGGCTTTCTCCCTATATGAACCACTGAGCATTGTCCATTTGTGTAGCATCTCTGTCCCTTTGTTTACCATGTGTATAGCTGACCTGTGGGACACACACACCACACATGTGCATGGACACTTCCAGCAAGTCACGCATGCTCAGTTACAGTGTGGACACTCAATGTAGTAGCTCTACTGGTGGCGATGCACATATTCACAAGTGTCTCCATCATGTGCACACTACACACGCTGATGTAATTTTTGTTTGCATGCATTGATGTTGAGAACACTTCCTCACTCCCCTGGAGGGGTGTTGGTGGTGTCATTGGATCACCTCTCCAAATCCCCCAGAAGGGTGGATGTGTCCTTTGTACACATACAATGCATCACTTGGGTGACGGCTCCATCAGAAGTCTTTGAACATGCATGTTAAAGTACTTCTGTTTAAGGGCCTGGAGAGGTACATTAACTTGTACATGTACTCTTTGTTACATGTACTATTGTCTATCTTTATAGACACCATCTACTGTTACATAATCCTGTACCTAGTATATATACCCAGGACTAATTTCAAAAATGCTCTCAGATACAGGTATAAACCCTGACCCTGACTACCTACACAAAAGTTCTGGTAAATTTAATATTACTACATTTGCATATGAGGCTGTGCTTTAAAAGGCTACCATGCGCTGTATTCATTTGAGTTGCATGCAACATGTTACCTACATGTACGTGTGGTAACCTTAACCCTTCTATACGTATATGTAGCCAAGTCATCTTATGCCCTTCATACAACTTTTTTGGCTGTAGGTCACTACATGTACATGCAGTGGTACTTCAAAGATAGGTAGTGATTTTAGTGGTTACCTAAGTTTTGCAAAGCAACCACATCCATTGTGTGGACAAGGAAACCACAAGCCAGCCCTAAGCTACTGGCCTAACAAGGGATAATGGTTCTGGGGCTATGCTAAAGCTTCATACATGTAGGTTGGCCCATGCCCATTTAGTGTTTGCATTAGTTATCACAAATAGAATAACCTTATGGGACACACCTCCCTTGACAACTTACATGTACATGTACATGTTATATACTATACTGTTGGTCAGTTGGCCTTCTCCCTATACAGTGGCCTTGTCCCTATACAGTTGGCCTTCTCCCTATAGGTGGCCTTCTCCCTATATTGTTGGCCTTCCCTAAAGGTTTTCATTTTTAGTATGCACGGCATTACATGTAGTACCGTGCTCTCATTACTGTCAACAGTAAGGCTCTCAACTGTAGTGCTCCAAGCCTAGCTGGCAACAAGTAGACAGGCAATAGAATAACCCTGGGGCTCACCAAAAATGTACATACATGTATGGACACAAGTAGTAGTGCTGCACATCTGTTAACATACTATAAACTTCCAGGACACAGCTATTCCCTAGGACAACCAGCAAAACCAGGCCTAGGGGTTGTATTTGCACAAAGCTGTGCATGAGATTATTCACTGTATGTACAGACCTAGACCTTTTATCAGCACAGTCTGGCCACACAACAAAATTCATAACATTGGGCCTTTGTTACTTTGTACAAACATCGAAATAAGATAGGATCAGCAGGTGTTTATGTACACACACACATACACACACACACACACGCGCGCGCGCACACACACACACACACACACACACACACACACACACACACACACACACACACACACACATCAGCTGAACGTGGGGGAGGAGGAGGCAGGAATAGGCAACATCTGCCAGTATCACTTACGGTTTCCAGTCATGCATTTGCTACAGATGTTACGTGTACAAGAAGCACACCATTACATGCATGTACTTCCTATAACACCAGGGATTTACCGCACCTACCCCCTGGTGTACACGTGGCATGTCACTTGCTGTTCTGTCAATTAATCCAGGGTTCACAAACATGCCATTTAACTGTACATATGAAGGGAAGACTTCCTACAATAATACTGCAGCAATGGAAGTAGAACATCGTAACACAAACTTTCATGAATCCCTCAATTGTATTTAGCCAGTCAGACACTCAATGTTTTGGCATATACAAACTGCCACCACAACCTGTACAAAAAAACAAATAATACTTTTTCTTTTCCTCCTCCCTTCAATTTCCTTACCTCCCCTTCCATCTCCCTCCCTCCTCATCCCGTCAATTTTCCTACCTCCCCCTCCCTCCCATAATTCTTGCTCCTCCTCTCTCCTTTCCTCCCCTTATCCCCATTCACCCCGCTGGCCCCGGCTCTCATCTTATAGCGCATGTCAAATGAAGTACTATCCAGCTGAAAGGATCGTGTGTGAAAGGAAAAAGGTAAGCTAGCTGGGTTTGTTTAAAAAAATAAAAATAAAAAATAAAACTGAATAATACCATGCTTTCCAGAATGGAAGAATAGTTTATCTAGTGTTGTAAAGTGGTTTTAAGAAGACACTTATATTGGGTTGAGGAAAAGGACGTAAGTTTATAACCTGTTCTCTTCTATAGTATGCAATATGTGTGTTCAGGTGTATTCTAGTAATCACTGCATTTTTATTTCAGGGAGTTCAAGTGTCAGCTTAAATTGATTTTTTACGTACAACGCTCACTAGCTGCAGGAACAATCAGAAGGAACAGTGCATGTGCATGGATGTCACTATGGATGTAATGTAGCGTTACTGTTGTGTTAACTTAACTGCAGGTGTCACAACAAAGCACTGTTGTACATGTACATGTGATCATGTTTCAAAAGATTCAACCACATGCAATGGCGTCCTAGGCTGGTTTGTTTCTCAGACACTCGATACCTCAGGATGCACTCGGATAGCTCACAACATCAACAACCATTCATTCATTATACTGAATCATACACGTAATCACATACACACACATGATCCTATATATCTCTAATCACTGAATGTTTCCGGACATCACAGTTCCTCCCCATTTCACACTGGTGACAGACCACCATCCCTTGTTGTCCATTCTCAACCCAGAAAAGGGATTATTAGCAATGACGGCAGCACGGTTGCATTGGTATATGCGGTAGGCTAGCCCTGTTGTGATATCAGGTACAAGAGTACCACTCAGCACACAAATGCTGATGCACTTTCACGTCTCCCAGTGGTGGCCGACATGCAGATGGCACAAATGGACGAGGAGGAGGGAGGGACATTCCCAACTACAAACCCTCCCGGTCGCAGTGGCAGAATTACGAAGAACAACAAGAATTAAGGGACCTGGTGTTAGCCAGGGTGTTTCAGCCTATTCAGGAGGGATGGCCACCCAAAACTACAGAGAACTATACATGTACAGCAGTACAATCCTGTGAAAGGGTACAGGGAGAGGTATAGGCCTGTACCACTGTTCACGGAGGGGTACAGGCCTACTCAGGGATACAGGCATGTTCAAGGAGGGGTACAGGGATACAAGCCTGGACAGGGGTACAGGCCTGTACTGGCGGGGGGGGGGGGGGGGGGGGGGTGTACAGGACTGTACAGTGGGTACAGGCTTGTACAGGGGTAAAGGCGTGTACATGCAGGGAGGGGTACAAGCCTGGACAGGGGTACAGGCCTGTACTGGGGTGGGTGGGGGGTATAGGACTGTACAATGGTACAGGCTTGTACAGGGGTGCAGGCCTGTACAAGGGTAATGGCGTGTACAGGGAGGGGTAGTGGCCTGTACAGTGGTACAGGCCTATAAAATTGTACAGGCCTGTACAATTTGGGGTACAACCAATTGTATTGATACATAGCAGTTGTTCATTCATGATGAACTCCCCATACATATAGGTTTACCCATTGTCCTCTGTTTCATTCCATATCTCTTGTCTTTTGCTAGGCCATGTAGTGATCCCCATTTCAGTCTGTCCCATTCTTCATTGCTTTCATCGTCCCCCTTTAGTTCCTTCACAGAGGGTACACCCTTTCCAACACCTGTTCCTTCTGCCCTTTTCTTTGCACAACACGCCCTCTCAATTTGCCCCCATTTCCTGCAAACTTTGTTTCTGAACCTGCACTGTTGAGTATCATGCGCTCCTCCACACCTGTTGCAAGCCCCTAGGCCTGACTGTCTCCCCCTTCTTGGTGGTGCTGCCACTTGATGTACTTCAGGGTCTTGTTCCTGTTTTGTGACACTCTGCAACTGTTCTGCGCGTCTTTAGTCTCCCTTTCCGCTATTTCCGCTGTCTCCAGCACCTTGGCAAAAGTGAGGTCTGCCTTTGTGAGGAGTCTCTTCTGTACCCCCTCGTCCCTCATACCAAAGAACACCCTGTCTCTCAGCGTCTCTGATAACGTCGCACCAAACGCACAGTTCTGCAAACTTGCTGCATACCACATATCCCTCCTTTTGTCCCGTTTGTGGAACCGTACGTTCTGCGATGACTAGAGGTTTAGGCGCTACGTGTGTCGTTAAGGCTGCGACCAGTTGCTCGTACGTTCGGTCTTTCAATTTCTGGGGTGCTACGAGCGCTCGGAGCAGGCCAAATGTAATACAGGCGAGGAAAGCGTCCTTTTTCTGTTCGGCTTCCACTTTATTTGCCAGGAAGAAATGTTCTAGCCGCTCGACGTATTAACTCAACCAGTCTTCCGTTGACGCGTCACACTCCCCTGCCATCCTTCTTAGCTATCCCATGCACCCTCGTCTGCACTCGGATAGCTCAGATCCAGCTACAGCTACGTGTAGGCCTACATCTCTTGTCTGAGCAGCCGGTCGAGGTAAGCAGCCTAACATCATTTCAATACATCGATCTGTCTTGCAGAAAACACAGACTCGAAGCTTTTAGTATTCCATGGCATGTACTAGTAGTTACCCCCGGCACGGGGCGGCACCTGGCCCACCACGCCCTCTGCTTGACTCCAGCTTTGCAAAATGCTGGCATGTCCTAGTCTCATTTTATTAACTACGGAATATCCTTGATTTTACTAAATATCTATGGCAACACATAGAAACGCCATTTAAAAATGGCGCCTTATTGCACCAAAACTGATTTACTATTTTTAAAAATGGTCCCCAAATTCTTCACGACAACATTCACTTTTTCCCCTATATTATATAATTTGGATAGTTGTAGAATTGTTTCAGAGGGTGGCAAAAGTTCTAACCCCCCTCTGTTCATTAGTTATAACTAATGGAATATCTTAATTAGCATGATTTTTTTCCATTTTCTGTACAAGTCTATGGAATATCATATTTTCAGAAATGGTCCCCGAATTTTGGACGATACAAGGTATAAAATTTGAAATTGCCTACATTTAAACATCATTTAGAGTAGTATTAGAGGGTGGCAAAAGTTGCAGGTCCGTTAGTTAAGTAAATAATAATCAAGTTAGTAAAAACGCCATACATTCTCTATGGAACGTACCGCGGAATGAAATCCAAAAATTTACAAACCGCAACTTTCGTGTCCGTTGATTTCTCCATATGATAATTTTTTTTATGATAGGCGACTAACAAAGGCACTGCACTCAAGGTACACATTTTTAAACATTCTAATGACGCGAACTCCAATTGATTAACTCTTCAAAACGAAATGTCGCCCTTTGACGCGCGCATGCGCAGTTATTAGCAGCGTTGAGTTGTGACTTTTATTAGTGCTCAGAAAACTCTCATGTCTGCTCGAGCCTGCCGTCGTTCCTGTACAACCTGTAGGTGGTACACCTGTGTTTTTATATGTACATGTATGTCTAGCCATTGTTTATCCACGCGCAGCTTCATTCATCTTTCACTCTACTACCACCGCGACCTAGCTACAACTCTCGTGTGCGCGCTTCAGGTGCCGTGACGGGTACACCGCGCCTTGGCAGGTAAGGAGAGCAGGCCTCTGTTCGTCTTTTACTTTCCCATATTTATGGGAACGTTTTGCATTTAATAGGGGGCTCAACCGGACCGCGGTGGGAAAAGGTTCCGTCGGATGCAGGTGACATGCTACGTGAAGCATTTGCTTTGACGCCATGCCCATGGTAAGTCAGGTTAATCATTGTAGTTAAAAACTTCGTTATCCTGGAGTCACGGTTGTATGTGTGCACGTGCTAGCTCTCTTCCGTGCTTTTCCTGCATGTAATAGCAAGCCCGTAGCCAGGTCAGGAAAAGGGGGGGTTCGAAAAAAAAAATTGTGGACCCAAAGAAGGCGTGGGTCACCAAAAGGGGGAGGGTGCGGGAGGGGGAAGTGCCCCCTCCCGCGCTTCGCGCGGAAGCTTTTGAAAACATTGATTTGGCAACACAAAAGAATTAATAGTTTGCAGACACATGCATGTACATGTACCAAAACACTCACAACCGAAAAATAAACAAGATGAGCAATTCAATTTCATGCGACCTTCCAAGGTGAGCTGGCTGATATGAAAAGAGGGGAAGGGGCTAAACATAACATGTCGTTTTGCTATGCAATCTAAATCAATCTTCGCTTAAAAAAAAAACAATGCTTCTGATTCAATGGCTGCTTTGTCAACCTGACATAGTTTCCGAAGCGGGACACACAGCAGGCTCTGCAGCTTTTGCCACAGAACAGCGAAAGATACAAGCAAATTCATGGATTTGTCACAGTGCAGAACTAGGCTGGAGCTGCATACCCATTGTTGTTGAATCATTCGGGGCCTGGGGCCAACTTGCCTCTGACACTTTCAAGAAACTTGCTTCCCGCCTTTCAGTCCAGGTTAACTCCTCAGTCCACTTCCACCACTCTGGACAGCATTTATTCCAGACTAAACCTTTCCCTTGTGCGCTCGAATGGCAGAGCATTTCTTGCAAGGGCAGGTCCCCGTGCTAAAGTCTCAGACCTCTACTTAGATGGTTGACTCATACATAGTTACATAGTTTACTAGTTAAATATTGAAATTTGTGTTTATATGAATTAATGGCACATGAAAAATACTACATATTTAGGCAGGTTATACATTTATATACAAACACAATTAATTAGTATACAGTGACAGAGTGTTTTAACAGAATTCAAGGGCGGGTAATAGAGTCAAGTTCAAGCTTCCTTGGGTGCAAATGGGCATAGCGTGTGACAACTTCATCTAAGTCCACGTCCATGTCATAATGTATATGCAGGAGAGTGAGGCTAGAAAGACGGCTATTTCCCATCGAGGCTCTCATATAATTGTGCAGTCTTCGAAGAGCCCTAGCACTCCGCTCGTTCACGCTCTCATTTTTTTTGTTGGGAGCTACCCGGCATAATCGATCGGCCCGGCGATTATTAATGCGACGGCGTATAGATTAATTATTAAACCAGCGCAAATTGCTTTTTAATTATTGAGACGTAATTTGATAATTATAATAATAAATACAGGTTAACCGTTATACGTACGTTATTAGACAGGGAAGCCTAATCGCCTAAATCCGCCTTAGAGAGCTGCCTGCACGGCGGCACCGTAGTACTTCCACGTAAGCGGAGTGCTGGACCTTTATCCTCTGAGGGGGGGTTCGTTCGAACCCCCCGAACCCCCCCTGGCTACGGGCCTGAATAGCAGAGAGTCAGTAACTGACTGGGGACGGAGGCGTGGCCAATAATCACACGGGATGAATTTTTTAATTAGCGTATAGTTCTCGTACTCAGACCTGATCCGACGAGAGTGTACATGTACTCATATCGCTACATGTATACGCTTTATATACATGTAGTGTACATAGCCCGTAACGCACTGTGCATGGGGAGTGTGCACCAAATAGAAAATGAAATAGTTGGGCAATTTTTTAATCAGCAGGATCCCGATCCCTGATTATTACTAGGCACTGCTGCATCCAGCACACAATGTCAAATAACTGCTGTAAAGAAAAAAGCCAACTCATCGCTGCATTCAGAAATTGCCAATCCACTGACCGGTGTATAGGCAATAGTACATGCAGTAGGGAAGATGTGGTGTCACCTGCCCCACCTTTGCACCTCATTTTATTGTGCAGGTCACAGGTGCTCACACCCCCACACTGGCCCACACAACCGGCATGCTGTTGTGGTGAACATCTATGTGATGCAAACATGCTATATGGGATGGATTTTGATTTTTTAAAGCACTGTATTTACTTCTATTTAGAACTGCAGCAGCATAAAGGGACGGATGAAAGATAGCTGCATTAGAGCAGCAACTGAATCATCTACCACCACCAGCTGTTCAGCCAGCCCCTCATGCCCTCAGCACCATTACAGGATGCTGCGAGAAGACTCAGCTCTGGAGGCTAACATTGCTGAGCTCAGGGCACAGCTGCTCTCCATATGGAATGTGGAGGAGGTGAGTATGCTCTTGGTCACAGGATCTGCCCATGTACAGCCCTCTATTCTATATGTCCCCTCCCCCTATGTCCCCTCCTCCCCTCTCTGTGAATACCCTTTCCATAACTCTCCCTCCTACCCCTCCCTGTATGTCCCCTCCTACCCCTCCCTGTATGTCCCTCTTACTCCTCCCTGTATGTCCCCTCCTACCCCTCCCTGTATGTCCCCTCCTACCCCTCCCTGTATGTCCCCTCCTACCCTTCCCTGTACATGTATGTCCCTTCCTACCCCTCCCTGTATGTCCCCTCCTACTCCTCCCTGTATGTCCCCTCCTACCCCTCCCTATATGTCCCCTCCTACCCTCACTGTATGTCCCCTTTCACCCCTCCCTGTATGTCCCCTCCTACCCCTCCCTGTATGTCCCCTCCTACCCCTCCCTGTATGTACCCTCCTACCCTCCCTGTATATCCCCTCCTACCCCCTCCCTGTATGTCCCCTCCTACCCTCCCTGTATATCCCCTCCTACCCCCTCCCTGTATGTTCCCTCCTACCCCCTCCCTGTATGTCCCCTCCTACTCCTCCTACCCCTCCCTGTATGTCCCCTCCTACCCCTCCCTGTATGTCCCCTGCTACCCCTCCCTGTATTTTCCCTCCTACCCCTCCCTGTATGTCCCCTCCTACCCCTCCCTGTATGTCCCCTGCTACCCCTCCCTGTATTTTCCCTCGTACCCCTCCCTGTATGTCCCCTCCTACCCCTCCCTGTATGTACCCTCCTACCCTCCCTGTATATCCCCTCCTCCCCCCTCCCTGTATGTCCCCTGCTACCCCTCCCTGTATGTCCCCTCCTACCCCCTCCCTGTATGTCCCCTCCTACCCTCCCTGTATATCCCCTCCTACCCCCTCCCTGTATGTCCCCTCCTACTCCTCCTACCCCTCCCTGTATGTTCCCTCCTACCCCTCCCTGTATGTCCCCTGCTACCCCTCCCTGTATTTTCCCTCCTACCCCTCCCTGTATGTCCCCTCCTACCCCTCCCTGTATGTCCCCTGCTACCCCTCCCTGTATTTTCCCTCCTACCCCTCCCTGTATGTCCCCTCCTACCCCTCCCTGTATGTACCCTCCTACCCTCCCTGTATATCCCCTCCTCCCCCTCCCTGTATGTCCCCTGCTACCCCTCCCTGTATGTACCCTCCTACCCCTCCCTGTATGTCCCCTCCTACCCCTCCCTGTATGTCCCCTCCTACCCCTCCCTGTATGTCCCCTCCTACCCCTCCCTGTATGTCCCCTCCTACCCCTCCCTGTATGTCCCCTCCTACCCCTCCCTGTATGTCCCCTCCTACCCCTCCCTGTATGTCCCCTCCTACCCCTCCCTGTATGTCCCCTCCTACCCCTCCCTGTATGTCCCCTCCTCCCCCCTCCCTGTATGTCCCCTCCTCCCCCCTCCCTGTATGTCCCCTCCTACCTCTCCCTTTATATTCCCCTTCTATACCTTTATCACAGTGATACTCGAGATCATTGTCATCATTGTAGAGACACCTGTTGTGAACTCTCCTACGGATCATGTCTGGTTCACCTCACGCAGTATATCCAAGCCCATGTCGATGAACGTATACAATGGTACCTGTGTTGATGTTATAAGTACTCCACTGCTAAAAAGGCAGGCTGTGTGTGCTGGTGTGCTGTGAGATCTGGGTTCTGTTATGCATGGTCCTAAATGTGCATAGATGTATGTGTGTGCAAGAGTTCCAGAGAAAATTTGATATTGGTGGATGTAGTATTATAACCACAAGTATCAATAGCCTAAATGATCTAAAAATATTCCAAGTGTGAATTGGGATCTAAATATACCTACATAGCAGTATATACCTAACCAAACTGATGTAAATCTTAACTACATGTAGGTGGGAGAGTGAGGTAGCTTTACCATATGGGGTAGACTTTTGAGCTAACAGTGCTGGCCTTGGCCTTGTCACTATTCCTCCAGCATGTGAAGGTTGGGAGAGGGGGAGGGAGGGGGCTGGGTTAACAGGCTGCATCTCATTTCAATGTTGGCAATTTAATTCCAGCTCTCTTTTGCGTATGTTTTCCAAGATGTACTACATGTGTGCGATCGTCATGTCAAGATATCTTCTAGCTCTTGCATCCCGCTTTATACCTTCTGTCTCTAGCTTCGTACGCTTAGTGACCTTAGCATCCTTCTCTTGTGCTTCATATAGCAGTCGCTTTAGGCAGGAATGTACCCTAGCTTTCATTTAGTGGTATCACACACATCAAATACAGATTGGAAAACAATTACCAAAATGTTCAGTCTTGGATTTCTATTGCCCCGTTGGTGTGAGATGCAGCTAGTGTAGATCAGTTAGACATTTTTGTGAAGGTGAACATGGCCTGGTGTAGTGTACTTGGGTTTGGACACTGAAACTGTAAGCTCACAATAAGCCCCACATAGTAGTTGTACTGGGGTGGGAGGACTTGTTCTACTCTCCATGTCTCCTCCTCTTTCACTCTTGAGGGTGTCCAGGCGGGAGGGCACTTTTGGGCATGCCCACCCAATAGTGTTCTCTCAACTGGAGAAGCCTTCCATCTCCCTGTCCTTAAGCAGAAGGTCCATGAGTGGAGGGGGAGGCACTTCGGGCAGGTGCTCCCCCCTCCCACACCATGGATCTGCCGCTGCCCCTCTCTCTTCCCTCTTCCTTGACAAGGCCACCACCCCTTCCCAGGCAAGCAGACCTCCAGGGGTATACCACTCCAGGGAGGGAGGGCAAATGGGTTGGTGGGAAGGAGAAAACAATACCAATGCAAACACAAACTATAAAGAAATAAATAATCAATAAATCACTGCACAAGAAGGCCACCAAGCTAATGGTAGCTGTCCAGAAGCCTGCTGGGCCCAAGGCCACATAGAAGTTGTGTATGGTGAATCTGTTGATACATGTGTAGATGGTAGCAATTCCCGAGTATGTCATCTGCTGTCACTCCATTCCCTCCTCATTGACTTACCACTGCTGCTGGGAGGGACGATCACGAAGCCTGCAGAGCTATTAGCACTACTGGTGAGCTGTGGGAGCTATGTGTGCAGGGCTATGTGTGCAGAGCTATGTGTGCAGGGCTATGTGTGCAGAGCTATGTGTGCAGGGTTATGTGTGCAGGGCTATGTGTGCAGGGCTATGTGTGCAGGGCTATGTGTGCAGGGCTATGTGTGCAGAGCTATGTGTGCAGGGCTATGTGTGCAGGGCTATGTGTGCTGGGCTATGTGTGCAGGGCTATGTGTGCAGAGCTATGTGTGCAGAGCTATGTTTGCAGGGATATGTGTGCAGGGCTATGTGTGCAGGGCTATGTGTGCAGGGCTATGTGTGCAGGGCTATGTGTGCAGGGCTATGTGTGCAGGGCTATGTGTGCAGGGCTATGTGTGCAGGGCTATGTGTGCAGGGCTATGTATAAAATCACAACACTAATTACAACGAGGTACTACTTCTCATAGCTCATGCTACAGGGTGTCTATACATTTGTTGTATCACTTTGTGGATGTAGGGCGGCAGATAAAGTGTGATGGAAGTCATACACATGTAGTGTAATTTGCAGCCAATTAACCATAGTCATGAATATGTTTGTACATGTAAGATGGACATCTTACAATAAGCTGTGTATGTGTCTGTCCATCTCTTACAATGTGCTTACCTCTTCCCTCCACATGGACTAGTTGCTGCAAAGATGTGGAGCACAGTGCTGGAAGGTCAGGAGGAAGAGCTCAAGGCCATCAAGGTGAACACAGCGGCCAGTGAGGAAGACTTTGAGTGTGAGGCAGAGGTGTGAGCTTTGAAAGTACCAGTTCATAATACTTAGTGGGTCCATTGAAATACACTACATTGAATTACCCACGAGGTGATTTGTTTGGATGCTGGATTTATAAATTCGATTCTGCAAATTTTTATTTTGATTCATATCTTGTGCAACTAACTAAATACAGTCAGCTTAGTCCCTCCCTCTGCATATCTCTGTCACTGCTCTGTATGTTTTCTGCTGTGTGCTAATTCTACCTCTACATACAATGTAGGTGCACATAGTATGATCACAACAGGCAACCATGTATGTCTGTGAGGTCCACTGTGCACGCCCTAGGAGTCATCTGGGTGCTAGGTTATATATGTTCAAAGTTACCAGACCAGCCAACATGCATGTACCTTTTGAAATTAATCAGCTTGTTAGTCTACCAATAAAACAATTAATGTGACATGAGATTAACAGTAGTATGCATCCTACATGTGTAAAGGGGAGGTTAGTTGAAAGTTACCAGCCAACTGTTTACAACATGCATGTACATGTAGCTTTAGAATTTAGTGCTCTATTAGCATTGAAGCCGCATGTTTGAATTCAGAACAACTTAAGACATCAGATTGACAGTTGTCATTCATGTTTTAAATCATTTCAGAGAAAGGCATCTCACCAGTAAAATATTTTCTACTAGGTATTGCAGGCAACATGTTGCAGTGGGGCCTGAACGGATTACAGCGTGATTGCAAAAGGAAACAAGTAAACCATTTTGTCTTTCTGCCTCATCCAATTAAAGGTAAGTGGAGGAGCAGCTGTTTTGTGTGCCTTGTTGCCTGATCCAACGAGAGGTAGAAACCTTGAAGTGGATCAGAATCTGTGTGTTAACTGACCAATGAGAGGTAGAAACCTTGAAGTGGATCAGAATCTGTGTGTTAACTGATCCAACGAGAGGTAGAAACCTTGAAGTGGATCAGAATCTGTGTGTTAACTGATCCAACGAGAGGTAGAAACCTTGAAGTGGATCAGAATCAGTGTGTTAACTGATCCAACGAGAGGTAGAAACCTTGAAGTGGATCAGAATCTGTGTGTTAACTGACCAATGAGAGGTAGAAACCTTGAGGTGGATCAGAATCTGTGTGTTAACTGATCCAACGAGAGGTAGAAACCTTGAAGTGGATCAGAATCTGTGTGTTAACTGACCAATGAGAGGTAGAAACCTTGAAGTGGATCAGAATCTGTGTGTTAACTGATCCAACGAGAGGTAGAAACCTTGAAGTGGATCAGAATCTGTGTGTTACCTGATCCAACGAGAGGTAAAAACCTTGAAGTGGGTTACCATCTGTTTGTTTTGCATTGAGAAGGATTTGCATTTGCCTTGGAGTGGCCATTTTGTATAACCTGATTGTCTTGTTGCCTCCCAAGTGTAGGTAAATGCTATGAAGTGGAATGGGCAGCTGGAAGAGCACAGACGCCACATGGAGCGCAGTGATTACTGGTGTGAAGACAGGTGTGCTTGTACCTTTGTGTGTATGAAGATCTTCAAAAACTCCTTTTGCAGGTGCCACGACTAACTCTTGGAAGATACCCCATCATCTGAACTTGAGAGGTTCCCATTCAAACAAATTCTTGGGCCTGTTCCAACTGCAGAAGAAGCAGGATCATCTTGGGAGGACCTCTGGACCACTACTTTACTGAAGAGTGCTGATAGTGTTTGTGAGGGATTCGTGGAAACAACCACCAAACAACGCCATTGGCAGTTGCAGACAGGTACACTTATATACAAATATGGCACATACACACAATCTGTCCACATACACACATGCAAGGGCATCCCTGCATGTTTTACCAAGGACACTTCATTTACATGTAGGTGTAAGCTGGGTAATTACATCATTACCACACGATTGCTTGCATTGATGCACATAGTGTATGCTTTACATGTACAGTACTTAATTCAGTTGGTTTTGATGCTTACAAAGCGTCTGTCCTTCACTACAGAGAGGACCAGATTGACCTCTTCAGTAAACCAGACATGCAGGCTCTCAGCATGTGCTTTTTACCGACTACTTCATGTACCCTCACTTGTATGGATGGCAGCTTGAGACGTTACAAGTCACACACTGAACGCAAGCCTGTACATGTAAGCGATATACTCATACTTTGGGTCCTTGTTGTCATGCATATTAGTGATGTGCACATGTACATGCACATAATTGTGTTGGGGGAGGTGATATTCAAGTATCATTCTAAAACACTGGAAAAATAAGCATCAAACTTAGCATGTACATGTGTGTTAAGAAGAAATAT
>OX442418.1:1408796-1430958 GCA_949361645.1 Spongilla lacustris
CCTGTGTTGTGGTATAATATGTACAGTCCTGTGGTAAAATATGTATGGTCCTGTTGTATAGTCCTGTGGTATAATGTTATGTTCTGTGGTATAATATGTACAGTCCTGTGGTATAATATGTACAATCCTGTGGTATAATATGTACAGTCCTGTGTTGTGGTATAATATGTACGGTCCTGTGGTATAATATGTACGGTCCTGTTGTACAGTTCTGTGGTATAATACATGTATGTACTGTCCTGTGGAATAATATTTTTTTATGTCCTGTGGTATTATAGTATTAATGTATGTTGTCCTGTGGTATAATATGTATGAGTATACATGTATGTTGTCCTGTGGTATAATATGTACGGTCCTGTTGTACTGTTTTGTGGTATAGTATGTTACGTATGTTAATATTTATAGAGTCCTGTGGTATAATATGTACAGTCCTGTGTTGTGGTATAATATGTACGGTCCTGTTTTGTGGTATAATATTTGTTGTACAGTTCTGTGGTATAATACATGTATGTACTGTCCTGTTGTACTGTCCTGTGGTATAATATGTACAGTCCTGTAGTATAATACGTTTTGTCCTGTGGTATAATATGTTCTGTCATGTGGTATTGTGATTTGTCCTTTAATTATATATTTTTTAAAATTTGTACTTTGGTTAATTATTCTTTTTTTTTTCCAGTGCTGATTTATTTTTATATTGATGTATATTTTTAAGGCATCCAGCCAGATAACAAAGAGAATCAACACCTTACAGCCCTCACCATGAAATGACACCACATCACCACCACCTCCAATCTGAGGGCCCTCTCATAAAATTGATACAGACACCACCAGACGTGGAACTAGTGTTAATTCACACTAGATGTGGTGGTATTGAATCTAATCATGTGCTAAGTCAGCACTATGGAGGTTCAAACACTTCAAGCATGTACTATTTGTACCATTTATAGGTGCGTTCCTTTGTACATGCTTCCTATTATTTCTCTGTGTTTTTATGTGGTTATATTTCTTTTGTACCTTCTTACGTGTAGCTCTGGATGTGTTCTTTTGTACCTTATCATTATTTCTATTTTTGGGTGTTATCAGAATTTTGTTGTACTGTAAACTAAGTTCAAAGGGCCCAAGTGACAGTAGTCCACACATTACTATCAGGTGAGCACAAATCTCAAATAAGCAGTAGTGGAACCTCGTGCAAAGGTCTATAGCTATTGCCCATGCAGGTCACACACGGAGGGGGTCCTCGTGGTGAGGTGAGGGCAAACACCAATTGAAAGCAGGAACTGCCCTTGTTAGATATGGTTATGTTTTAACCTTAAAAACCATGGGAACTATATGTTCCACCACTGCAGTCTGGTCTGAGGAGGCAGGGTGCACCAATATGTATCCATGACTACACCATGATACGCATCTCTAGCCCAAACAAGGTGGCTATAAGCAGATAATGGAATCAGTTAGTACCTTCTGTTATCTCTAAGATTTAGCTTGAATCAAAACTTTCTACCGATCGGGAGTGTGGAAAACTTACTTCAAAGTGGAGAGGTACGTCAAGGGTTACCTGCTTTCACGAGCCATAACTTGCCGTAGTGTCAAAACTGTAACATGAGAAACGCAGTGTATGTAGAAAGATGATGTGGGAACTTTGCCTCCAACCCTCTCCCCTCCTTTGAATAATAATGTTTAGATTTTTATTTTGATGGATGTTACATGTATTATATGATGACATACATTATTTAGCAAATCAAAAAAAAAAAAAAAGAAAAAAAAAATGACGCTGGTCTGTTTTTGTACAGGAAGCTCACGTTTCTTGGCTCTGGTTGCCTAGGACGTTGCTAAGGGAATACGTAATCATTTCATTATTTCGGGTTATAAACCTACTGTCCACAAAATATATGGCCGCAAACCCCTGTGAAGTACCTACTGCGTGGCAGTAATTATAAATACATAGAATAGAATAGTAATATTAATGTGACCATGTAAAATGTAAAATTGATCTTTATACCGTTCCCCTGGCACCTTACCCCATCATAAACACAATGCTTCTGATCCAATGCTAATTCATTCCATTGACGAAAAATATCTTTAAAATTAAACATGTTGAAAGTATATGTAAAACTGAAGAATTCAAGGGCGGATGAAGGATCGAGTCAAATTCAAGGTCTTCATAGCACAACCAATCAACCATACATGCGGCAGGTGCTTTATGTTTGCAAGGTGTGACTTAGTTGTTGCGAGTGCCCGACCGTTTATACCTATCATAAGGCACATAATCACAGAGATAATGTGTATATTATATATATCTGATGTTAATTTTGTAAAAGTGAGATCCAGAACATATTTTATAGCATATTTTGTTTATCATTTTAAGCATACACAAGTTACCACTAATTGCTAATGAATGTGCCTTGTAAATAATAAACTTAATTAGCATAATAAAAAAAAAAATCTTGTGATGAAGATCCAATGACCCGCTTTAATTAATTATTCCACAGCTCCCTCCACACACCATATGTCAGCTGTGCTCTAAGCCCTACAGAGATCCCAGGATCCTTCCATGTCTCCACTCCTTCTGTGATTTGGATTGGGGCACACACTGTTTGCTTTGTGTAACACCAGCCACCTCCTCTCCCACTGCACATGGCATTGTGTCAACCCACTGAGGCCATGAGCTGTGCTGACCTTGTCTGTTAGGACGTAGGCATCCAGTGTGTCAACCACCTCCTCATAGGCCCCAGGGAGGTAGGCACCAACCTTCTCCACCAACCACTCCTCACTAGTCATGGGCAAGACAATATATACATTTGGTTGCACCAGAGGTCCCAAAAGGATGAGGGAGGGAAAAATAACCATCGTCTCTTTGCAGGCCCTCAGCTTGGTTTGGCTAGATCATGGTTGCACGTATGGTCTCCATGACAACAACCTCCTTCTTAGGGATGTACGTTCCTATGTGTTCACAAGTAAAGCAAGCAGTAGCTGAAATGTAGTGTAGCAGCACTCAAAAGTGATGTACATAACCCCCTGGCTGTACCCACCAGGTGCACTGATACCATCCTCATTCACCATATATGGAGAACACCACTGTTTATTCCCTCCTCACACACCCACAGATATATATGCCCCCTCCTCACACACCCACAGATATATGTGCCCCCTCCTCACACACCCACAGATATATGTGCCCCCTCCTCACACACCCACAGATATATGTGCCCCCCTCCTCACACACCCACAGATATATGTGCCCCCTCCTCACACACCCACTCATCACCAGTCACCTTCCCAGTTTCGTCGTCGAAATCCATGCAGGACCGCTCGCAGTCGCAGAGCGGTGTTGGCCTGTGCGACTTTTAGCTGGGTCACGACCGGCTTGAGAACTTCCCCGGGGTAGAACGGGAAAGGGTCCTATTCGCTTTGCAAACTTAAGTGGAAATGTATAACCATTTAGACAATATTATAACTATCGAAGCCAGTTATTGGCCTAATTAATTGCAATCGATCAAAGGCAATGTCGGGAGTTGCACGTGTCCACTGTACATGTAGCTATGTGAAGGCGCCAAAAGCTACCGCAAAGTTCTGTTATAGATGTGGAAACAAACTATCGCGATCACCTGACCAAACAGAAGTAGAACAGAAAAGCATGCAACAGCGACCGAAGTGTGTGTTCTGCCAAAGAGAACTGGAAACAGGTCAGCCATTTTGTGACGAGTGTGGAGCGGACCAAAAGATGGGAGAACTGCTTAAATCTTCGGAGCACGACGACATATGTATCAAGTAAGAAAATAAATAAATAAATACCGGTTATAGATGTGGAAAAGTCAAAGCATACATGTGTGCCAATATTTCACAGGAAACATGGGTTTTGGTCGACTATCACAGGTTGACAATGGCTATTAAATCAACCATTGAGTCAACTGTGAATGTTATTAAAAAACCGACCCAGAGTAAACCCAGGGCATTCCTTCCTGTGTTTGTCTGTAGAAAAACTTATTTTATTTTGCAGGTTTCTAGGGATCGATAATAGCTGGCCGTGTTATTCTACGAACTGCGGGATTATTATTCAATGCTGAACAGCTATGTCTATAAATTGACTATAATCTCATGTCAGTTAAGCTGCTTACACTTTAAAAACTTAAATTATAATAGTGTCCACCTCTATTTTATCCTATCACATAGAATAAAGATCCCCGTAATCGCACTGCCTTAGTTCTGCTACAGCTTCCGCTCTTAACATTTGTGTTTGGGATTCTATCTTTAGTGTGATGCTGTATACAATATCTGGTTTTCATGATATTTTAAGTAATAGTTTTTAATTGTATTTTTAATTCTATTTAAGAGTTTCTAGAGCTCTTGATCGATAGCAACTATAATTTAGAGTAGTCCAAGCAGACATATATAGCAGGTAAGAAAATTTGACGAAGGTCAAAGCCTGCATGTGTACATTACCAAGATTTCACAGGAAAATAATCCTGGGTTTTGTTTGATGATCACAGGTACAGGTTGATAATGACTCAATCAATCATTGAGTCATCTGTGAGTTTGTTAAAAAACCGACTCAGGATATTTCTTCGTGTGTTTGTAGTGATCAATAGCAGCCCCCGCACCACCATCTATAGTCTCGTACTCCAACCAATCATATGTATGTGTCTGGGGACTAGTGAGGTAATTGGCTACTTTGCTAGACACAGAGAATGAAATGATGGTACATGTAATGTTAAATGGTTATCTGAACCCATAGTGCCAGTCATACCTAGCAACAATGATCAATAAGGTGTGGAGTTGGGAAAGCTGTTATAGAATAGGTGAACGCTGTACGTACAATGGTGGCAGATGGAAATTATAAGTGTTTCAAGCATGTTCATTCTTATTTGTTCGCCTGCTACCAAAGCATTGCTAAGTATGGGACAAGTAGACTTTTAATCTATGGTTGATAAATCATTAGCATGCAAGTACAAAATGCCTGAAATACTATAAATCCCATCCGCCGTCATTGAATCATTCCCATCAGTGGGTGTAGTGAAACATTGGAATGCACCTTGTTCCCAGCCTCTGTGGAAACTATCTATTGTACATACAGTGTTCACCACTGCACTGTTTAAACCAGCCTGTATAAAGAACGTGTTTGCACAATGACCAAAGCCATGCCAATTTTATTTGTAATAGCAAAAGATGTGTTTGTGATTTTAAGATTTTAATCTTCTGCTTTTTTCACAACAACACACAACCTTCATAAAACAGACATGATTGGTGGTAATAGCCAGCATTACATTTACGTTGCTAAATATAGTGTTATCATATCATTGGTAGAACCAGTAAATAAGGCTACACCCCTACCGATGACAATACACTGAATTATGTCCTGGGAAGGTATG
The DNA here is from genome assembly GCA_949361645.1 of Spongilla lacustris. NCBI lineage: Eukaryota > Metazoa > Porifera > Demospongiae > Spongillida > Spongillidae > Spongilla > Spongilla lacustris. The sequence continues at coordinate 1,414,160 of OX442418.1, forward strand.
TACGCAAATTGTCCTGGGGGAGCTATAATTCTTCCTTCTGTACATGAGGTCTCATTTGTAATGATATTCACGATGACACAAACAGAAAAGTATTCAGCAGACATCCCTAGCATATTTAAACAATATAGCCTTGGTACTATTTTAGTCCTCCTGGGCACCATGTAGTTCTCTTCTCCTCTTCGTTTAGCTTCTGCGGCTCCGCCCCAAACCCTGATGGGGGAGCCCCATATGCCCTCGCCTTCATTGTGGCCCCGCCTCCTTTCTTTTACATGCCCTCTGCCTGGTGAGGAGGGGGGGAGAGGTCTAATATCATATTCACAATGGAGGAGGGTACGTGCTGTATTGTATAATATTGCAAGATGCTATTCGTAATTCTTCCGCTTTGAATACAGAGAGATGTATGCCATGCTCTGCATATTTGAAGCGGGAAATTAGCATGTCTAAGAATAATGCTAACTCAATCCTGAAATAGGTTTTGTAGATACCCCGGGTACTAGCAGCCTTTCACAGGCCCTCAGATCAGCTCCCAGTACCTACCATGTTACCATTGATAACAGCAGTTATGAGGATCTTGTGCGAGCGTATCTAGCTGCTTTTACAAAGGATTAATGTACTAATGTTAAATGAACTTATGGCATTAACTGAACAACGCACCAGTTATTCTAAAGGATGCACATGCTAAAATATAAAAAAAGAATCAAAACTAAATTTTATAGATACAAGTAAATCTCAGTTTTGATAGACGAGATGATTAGTATGTAATACCACTTGTGACGTACTCTCTTTTTATATTTTTGAAGAAACATAAAGACAAAGTGACTTACATTTTGTAAGAGATGAGTTTCAATCTGCAAGTAATCTGAATTCTGTAATCCGTGTTATAAACACATTTATTTATTAACCCTTTAACCTCGAACATGAACACACATTATAATTTGGTTGTCCATAGAAAAAGCTGATACAAAACATGACCCTGCAAGACCTGAGGGGGCAAAGTAAGGGCTAAGCAAAGCAAAATGACAGTAGCGTAGAACGATTTTAGGATTTGGGGGGCCAACTTTTTATAATTTAAATTTTAACAAATGAATCATTAATGGAAAAATTAATAAACAAATCAGTGCATTTAGCTTGGTTACTAAACAGGCACTTATCCTATCAAAACTTCTGCGCTATGTCACTGAGATCCAGGCAATCAACAAGGTCTTTATACACGTGAGGTAACATAACATTATTTAATCTCTCCTGGGAACATTGTGAACCTCAAGTAGGCCTTTAATCGCCGAAGGATGGAAGATGTTGGTTCTGCAGTGGCTGATGTACTGGCAAAGTCAAGAAGAGTAATAAAAATGAGTGTACTTATGAAAACATATTTTGTATTACTTCAGATGTGTTAAGAATGTCACATACAGTTTGAACTGTGGTAACCTTTTTAATCAGCATGCCTCCCAAAGGGAGTAGTCCTAATGAGGTCTGGAAGCATGGAAAGTTGTCGTTTAAGCGCTCAATATCCAGGTCTCTGGCATATAAATCCATTGTCTCCTGTGGTATTTCACATGCCGTACCTTTGCATGAATCAATAATGATACTTTGAAACTGGGTTGCCAGGTTAAGACCCCTCTGGTCAAAATGTCGGGCTAGTCCTCCTGACAAGCTTTCCATCAATTCAAAATATTGTTGTTTTTAGTAGTCCTCCACATTAGGAAGCCTGAAATTTGCAGACCCATCATTGACCTTTTTCGGGAGATTTCTGTATCTTGGCAAAACAGGTGGCTCTGTTTTGCCATCAGCATCCTTAACCACACCGTGATAGAAAGTCTGAAATACTAATGGATCTCTCTGCCTATTATAGAATGACCTTGCTACATTCACTGCACAAGTAGCATCCTGTGCTGTTGTATTTTTGCTTTGCAAGGTTATCGACAGTTATTCGGATGCACTAAAAATTAAATATGCTAACTTCAGTCCGAAGAATGTCGAAAACGTTTCCATCAACGCCTGCAGCTCTCTTTCCATATTCATCTTGGTGCATCTCGTTGACTGCTACCAATGCCTCTAACAACAAATTGTAATTCATGATCACTGCATTGACTGAAGTGGTACAACAAGTCCATGTAGTTGTACATAAAGGCTTCAAGTGAGGACTGTGAATATTGCTTTGACTTTGGAGCTGTACAAACATGGCCTCACGTTTGGGAGAGACCAACTAGCTCATACACTAAGTCCAGGGCATCTCATATAGGCTTACATTGCCGACTTATGTCTTGCAAAGTAAGGTTAATACAGTGACATATGTATAGTGAACAGGAATTGCTGATGGTTTGTCATGAAGTATGCGAGTAGCCACTGCACTTTGTATACCTGACATATTACTCGCTCGATCATATGCCTGACCGCTGCACTTATTTAGTGGTATTGAACAGCAAATGAGAACATCTTTAAAATCGCCATTTTCAAAGTCTCCGCATCAGTTTTGGGTGCTTGCATCAAACCAATCACATCCTTGTAGATGGTGTAATCACTGCATACCCACCGTATCGATATACATAGTTGCTCTGAGTTTGAAATGTCTCTAGTCTCATCAGCAATAACTGCAAACCACCTAGCTTCCTTCACATTATTCAATATTTGTCTTAGTACTGACTTCATTGCCCATAAGATGTGATACCTGCTATCAGTAATCCATTTTTGCAAGGCAATGTCTTCCTTCTGCACAAGTTTTCATTGATTGCATAAAGTTGCCTTCTTCATCACATGATCATGTCCCCTTATAGCAGGCCTTGTTGTAATAAATATCTCAATACAGAAAGCTGTATGATAAACATTTCTCTTCTTACAGACTGATCACGATTAGCCGTTGTTAATAGCTGTTGCTTAACGCTAAGCTGTTTCATTAACACTTGGTATTTAAGGCAACTTTCTTTATGTGCATGACAACTTTTGTGCTCATTGAATTTTTGGATAGCCTTCTTCCAGTTACCTAATCCTGTAACAGCAAACACTTCTTCTGCCTTTGAGCTGAAAGTAACAAGTTTACAAGACGTAGAAAAACGGCAGTAAAAACAAAACGTTTTCATCCTTGTTGTACATAGAACAAGCCATTAGAATTGTTTGTACCGGTATTCTTGGAAGGACCTTTCTCGCTTGCCTTTTCCATCACCGTATATTGTCATTGTTATTCCAAGTACACTTGCTTCTGTTGGCTGATATGGGACGGTATGATCGTAGCAACAAAGCCCTTTGCACTTCTCACTACCAGCAGAGTAGTCCTCAGATGACAGGTGCGGGACGCTAATACCTGAGGCTGATAACGATACTCTAGGGATTGTATCCACAAGTCTGGCAGCAGTACCTTCCCTGTCTTTCTCAGCGGCATCAGTATTTTTGGCATTAGCTTGTTCGATCACCTCAGGCATGCCAACTAACTCCCGTGAGCCTTGCTGTTCAGTATATGATTATCTTCAACGACTTCAAGTGAATTCTTGTACACTTTTGCAGGTCCTGCTATGGATTGAGAATTGGGAGAAATGGTGGTACTGCTGGGAGGGGCAGTAATCAACTTCATATTTGCAGCCAGAGCAACGGTTCAAACAGTTGTTCTTTTTAAAAACCACCGATGGACATATGGATTTATTTGGGAGTAGGATTGGGGGGGCCCTCAACGTTATGATTGGGGGGGGGGGGGGGGGGGGGGGGGGGGGGGCCATGGCTCCCGCCCCCCCCCCCCCCCCCCCCCCCCCCCCCGGGGTTCCTACACCACTTAAAGAGGTTTTAAACACCTCTTTCATTTGGAATAGCTGACAATTATAAATGGTCTTTAATTAACTAGTGAGTCGAAAACGGTTCTTTTGTGTATTGTACATGTACTTATAAGATGAAAATGGTCATTTATTCTGAAGGTGGTCTTTAATTTAATGCACACACATTATTCCACAGCTTTGCACCCTTCCCTCCACACACCATATGTCAGCTGTGCTCTAAGCCCTACAGAGATCCCAGGATCCTTCCATGTCTCCACTCCTTCTGTGCCCAGTGTCTACATAAAGAGATAGAGAGGTCTGGGACCAAGCAGAACATGGAGTGTCCTACCTGTCAGAGAAGTATCACCATACCAGAGGGTGGATTCAATGTTATACCTCAGAACCTCCATCTTGGCTTTGAAGTGGAGGTGGCTGGGTACATGTCCAAGATTGGTAGTGATGGTGAAAAGTCATGTGATGCTTGCATTGATGGAGGCAAGGGGCCTGCAGTGGTGTTCTGTTGTACATGTGGTCAGTTCCTGTGTACCTTCTGCCATGAACACCACCAACGGAATAAAATATTAAGACATCACCAGATGATAGGACTGGACAAGGAGTCACTCAGACTGCTTCCATCCATCATGACACCAACTGAACATCTCTGCTCCCAACCTCATCACCAGAAAGAAGAGTTGAAATTCTACTGTGAGACTTGCCAATGTCTGGCCTGCAGAGACTGTACCCTAGTCCTTCACAAGGACCACAGGATTGCTGAGGTGTGCAATATTGCAAAGGTCCACAGAGATGGAATGAGAGAGGCACTTGTGTGTGCACAAGAAGTGACCTCAAAGCTGACCAGTGCCATTGATGCCAATGACAAGATGGCAGAACAGGTTGAGACTTCCAGAGAGAATGCCACACTGCTCATAAACCAAGCCTTTGAACAGCTCCACCAAACCATAGAGGAAAGGAAGAAGACACTGTTGTCAGAGATGGAGGCCATTTCCGTTTCCAAGACAACAGCATTGACCCTCCAGAAGGAACAGTTAGTGAAGATGCAAGATGAGATTGGTGGCTACACTGAGATGACCTCCCACATCCTCCAGACCCACACTGACCATGAGGTGGTAGCTCTTGGAGGACTGCTACCCACTGAACTGAAGGCCACCCTGAAGAAGGTTGGGAATGTGTCCCTCACTCCCAGTCAGTACAGTGTGTCCCTACCAACTGATTCCCTCATGAAGGAACTCTCCATATTTGGTCATGTAATGGACTCATCTCCATCTCCATCACAAAGCACATGGTCTTCTGGGTCAGCAGCCAAGGTGGGAGAAGTGTACTGTGTTAAAGTGGAGACCAAGACCTCAAAGGGAGAGAGGTACCCATATGGTGGTATGCAGGTGAAGGCTGAGCTGAGGCCCAAGTCACATGATGGAGCAGTTGTGTATGGAGAGGTGGAGGACCATGGGGATGGTACTTACACTATCACCCTCATCCCTCAGACTGCTAGTCCTCACCAGCTGGTCATCACAATGGATGGTCAACATGTGCAGAACAGTCCTCATGACCTTGATGTGAGGCCTAAGCCTAAGACTAACTACCTCACCTTAAATACTGTATTGAAGTATGCTGTGTAATGGTGATGTAATGATGATGTAATGTTTGTCATTAGAGCAAAATTGTCAAACTTATTTGGTGTATAATTAATAAATTCAAACCTCAAAATCAAAACAGCAAAAACAAACTCATTAGTTTGTAATATTATGGACATCAATCTTGGCTGCCTTGGCTCTGGACTGGCCTGGGGACTGGACAGCAGAGCTGCTGGCCTGGAGCTCCTTGTGGCTCTTCTCTGCCTCTTCCATGATCTTCTGCCTCTCCAGTGAGCCCTTTGCCTTCTGCTCCAGCCTCATGCCTCCATTGTCACATGACGGTCACATGATACACACCACCCCACCTTCACATGCCCTAGCAACACCAACCCACACTACAGCCCACTAATTATTCTCAGTAATGCTACACTCCCACATACACTTACGTGAGGCACCAAATCTACCCTAACACCCCAGCTACACCACCTCCACACACCTGCCAGCTGCCTCCTGAGAGTGATGTGATCTCAATGGCCAGCTGCACCGACTTCTGAAGGGCATCTCTGGTGCACTGGTCCCCAGGCTCAACGGATTGGATATCAATGCTGGTCACAACCAGGTTGTTAGTCTCATGAGAAGAAGAATCGAACTTTGACCTTTTCCTTATCATCCAAACCAAAACCAGAAACATGAATGATCTTGGCTGAGTTCTGTCAGAAAGGGTTAAGGATGTAAATAGGAAGGGGAGAGGAGGAGGAGGAGGGAGGGAGGAGGGGTGGAGAAAGGAAGGACAGGGAGGGAGAGGGAGGGAGGGGGAAGGGAGCAGAAGTATAATATCAAAGATACATTCCAGAGCCTGTTACCTTCAAACTGTACACCCACAACAGCTCCATGAATATGGGAGGCAATTACTTTGTCATGCATGCGCATGTGTGTGTGTGTGTGTGTGTGTGTGTGTGTGTGTGTATGTATGTGTGTGTACATATGTATGTACATGTATATGTGTATACAGCATGCATGTGGATTGCATGTGTCTTACCAGTAGTATCAAAGCTGCAGTCGTAGCTGGGCGTGGTCAGAGGTCTCCATGGTGATGATGTCTGTACAGAAGTCTGGCCCCAGGAGCAGGCAGAGGGACTTGATCACGTTGGGCTTCTTTGGCTTGCCCTCAGACAGGCTCAGCTGGGTGAACTGCTCGTCAGGGTCCGCTCAGGCCCATAGACCACTCGGGCCTTCTTCTGCTTGTAGTCATGGATCTGGACAGCTGCATTGTGTGGGACTCCGAAGGTCACCAACTTTGTCTTACAAGTCCCTCTTGGCTTCTGCACACATCACACATACACAGCAGCCCCCAACGGAGCATACCTTTGCTGTTGAGACAATCCATAGTAGAGCACCACAACTTTTGCCACGACCCTCTCAAACCCTTTTCATTTTTCAGCAATCTGATAGGGCTCATTGAGATTAGTTATTATGCACAGTTTCACTTTCGGATACACTTCGGTTAATTGACAATATTTTGTCAACTTCGTAAGCGCCACGAAATTTTGTGATCACTATGACTGTTTTGCAAAGCTACAGTAATGTGTCCATAAGGTTTTGATTGAAACTGTTACTAACACTAGAATGCACTCACCTCATGGGTGTACACATATGTATGTGTTGTGTGAAAACCTTAATAAACTTAATATTTTGACTAGTTGTTTTACACTTCTCAAATTATCTCAAAACACCCCTATTCATTTCTCTATTTCAATTTAACCCCATGACAAGATAGGTTATAAAGTAGTTAATGCATTAAAATTAATTTTGGGTTTCCGTTCCGCTAGTAAGTTATAAATTGATTTGTGTCAAAAACATTATGTTTCTTTGAGCTGCCGCTTGACCACAAAGTTTACACAGATGTAACGATGCTATTAAAACAGACGTAACTACGATAGAAGGGCGTAGCCCAAGTTGCAAAAGAACGGGAAGGTCACGTTGCACGCTGCGCTACGCTTGCTAATATGCACTTTTAGCACGCATGACACTTCAATCCCGATACAACAATAGTAGCGCTCTATAAAGCATAGCAAAACTGTACGTGCCATATTTATCTACTCATATACATGTGCACAAAGGATCACACCATATGTGTAGTGCTGTAGCAACAAAAAAAAAAAAAAAAAAAACTAACTGCTCAGTCCAACTTGAAGGGCTCTTCGAGCGATACAGTATCACAATGACCCCCACTGCTACAGGCTTAGTGATACTGTATCGCTCGAAGAGCCCTTCAAGTTGGACTGAGCAGTTAGTTTTTTTTTTTTTTTTTTTTGTTGCTACAGCACTACACATATGGTGTGATCCTTTGTGCACATGTATATGAGTAGATAAATATGGCACGTACAGTTTTGCTATGCTTTATAGAGCGCTACTATTGTTGTATCGGGATTGAAGTGTCATGCGTGCTAAAAGTGCATATTAGCAAGCGTAGCGCAGCGTGCAACGTGACCTTCCCGTTCTTTTGCAACTTGGGCTACGCCCTTCTATCGTAGTTACGTCTGTTTTAATAGCATCGTTACATCTGTGTAAACTTTGTGGTCAAGCGGCAGCTCAAAGAAACATAATGTTTTTGACACAAATCAATTTATAACTTACTAGCGGAACGGAAACCCAAAATTAATTTTAATGCATTAACTACTTTATAACCTATCTTGTCATGGGGTTAAATTGAAATAGAGAAATGAATAGGGGTGTTTTGAGATAATTTGAGAAGTGTAAAACAACTAGTCAAAATATTAAGTTTATTAAGGTTTTCACACAACACATACATATGTGTACACCCATGAGGTGAGTGCATTCTAGTGTTAGTAACAGTTTCAATCAAAACCTTATGGACACATTACTGTAGCTTTGCAAAACAGTCATAGTGATCACAAAATTTCGTGGCGCTTACGAAGTTGACAAAATATTGTCAATTAACCAAAGTGTATCCGAAAGTGAAACTGTGCATAATAACTAATCTCAATGAGCCCTATCAGATTGCTGAAGAATGAAAAGGATTTGAGAGGGTCGTGGCAAAAGTTGTGGTGTTCTACTATGGATTGTCTCTGTTTGAAATCCCATCCCTGATGTATATACCCTCATTTAGGTCCAATGGTATTGCCTTGTGGTGGTCACCACCTCCACAGGTGGGACGTACTCAATCAGCGCATGGATCAACCACCTATCTCCAGGCAACCTGTCCATATTCTGTTGAGAAAGAAGACAGTCAGTGATCAGGAAGACCGCAGGCCACAAACACTCACCACATCAGTATCCCTGAAGCCCTCGCTGGCCTTCAGGATCAGACCCTCGTCCTCCCCAGCATGTACACATTCTGGATGCCCTTCTCAAGGCTCTCCCCCGGGGCAGTAGGAAGAACGACTTCTCTCCCTTGACCAGCTTCTTCTGACCAAGCTGAGGTTTGCCATCTGATCCAGGATCACACAGTACTGCCTGTTTGTGAGGGTTGTGATCTTGACCACACCCACTTCCTGCAATAGATCAGTCATGCTCAAACAAAATGTCTCCACCTGTCATCTACTCACCTCCTCCCCCTACCTTCCACACCTCCTCATACACATCTGGGATGTGTGCTTCTGTGTCCTCCATCTTTACCAGCCACTCCTCCCCAGTCCTGCAGGTCACACCGTTCTTGTCAGTGGATGTGTGTGTTGCTCTAAGATGGAGTGCCACCTAGGATTGGGGCACACACTGTTTGCTTTGTGTAACACCAGCCACCTCCTCTCCCACTGCACATGGCATTGTGTCAACCCACTGAAGCCATGAGCTGTGCTGACCTTGTCTGTTAGGACGTAGGCATCCAGTGTGTCAACCACCTCCTCATAGGCCCCAGGGAGGTAGGCACCAACCTTCTCCACCAACCACTCTCCTCACCAGTCATGGTGAAGATAATATATACATTTGGTTTCACCAGAGGTCCCAAAAGGATGAGGGAGGGAAAAATAAAAAAGGCTAACCATTGTCTCTTTGCAGGCCCTCAGCTTGATCGCCTGGTTTGGCTAGATCATGGTTGCACGTATGGTCTCCATGACAATAACCTCCTTAGGGATGTACGTTCCTGTGTGTTCACAAGTAAAGCAAGCAGTAGCTGAAATGTAGTGTAGCAGCACTCAAAAGTGATGTACATAACCCCTTGGCTGTACCCACCAGGTGCACTGATACCATCCTCATTCACCATATATGTAGAACACCACTGTTTATTCCCTCACCATCTCACAAGAGTTCCAAACCTTCTCAAGGGCATGGGAGTTTGTCTCCTCTCCCTATCATAGCCTATAGAATGGGAAGGTTGAATCCCCAGCAAAGATAATATATTAAGGGATTGATAAAACAAGCTGCCATAAGTATTTCCATGACCTTGAGAAGCAGCAACACTATATGCATTAAGCCCTGATGATACATGTCCATCGACTAGCTGCCGAGGAATTGGGACAAGTTATTTACAAGTGTTGCTGTGGATACGCTTTTCGTTCTTTCAATGATGTCCTACCCAAAATATGCCCTTAGCCACCACCTTTGAAAATCAAGTACATATCATAAAATAAATATGTTAATAGTTTACGTACATACATTGTATGCTCCAGCCACTTAACAATTATCTAGGAATGAGGCAGTTCAGGTATGCAGTACCCAGTGCACACACAAGAAAGGATACCCAACATCACACCATAAGCTAAAAGACGATATATACCCCCAGCCATTCTTCATGCTTATTAGATTACACAAACCTAGTTTCGTTAACACAGTAAGCAGATACTGTTTACTATTTAGCCATCGAACATGTTTATACAAACGGGTCAGTCCATGGGAATTTTTACCACCCTTGAATACATCACTCTCTCATATTTTCATATAATGTTCTCCCCTAAGGTATGAGTGAAACTGCTATACATTTGCATACCCTATGATGTCTCGTTTAAATTATACAAGATATAAAAACATTCTCTCTGAGAAAGTTAGTGGTATATAGGATTTGAAGGCAATGGTGGTGTAAAAAGGAAGGGAACAAGGGATCAACGATGATACGAAATTTTTTTAACAGTCCTATATTTAGCATATTTGTAGTACGTACATCTTTCGTTGCTAAATATAGGACGTAAAAAAATTTCGTATCATCGTTGATCCCTTGTTCCCTTCCTTTTTACACCACCATTGCCTTCAAATCCTATATACCACTAACTTTCTCAGAGAGAATGTTTTTATATCTTGTTTCATTCTTTTTTTTATAAGTGACTACTAGTATATAGGTGTACATGTACTTTGCAACCCGTACATACATGTACTTGAAGTAAATACGATTGTATGACAAAATCTAGCCGTTGTAATTCCCATGTTTATTGCCTAGCAACACAATGTTTACAGCTATGTTACATTTGCTGCTGTTCTAGTTCCAAACTCGCGCGCCAAGCTTTCCCTCTAAGAAGCTCGTTTCTCGTCTGAGTTCAGTTCATAACGCCGCCTCTTATAATAGAAACTTGCACTGCAACAGAATTCTTTTCCTGTCGCCACCTCTTAGAAGCCCCATATTTGCTCTGTACATGGCACGAGCAGACGCCCGCCTTTGTTCCGCATCAGCATCGTACCGAATTCGGGAGAACTCTAACTCGTCGTCTTGATTTTGGAGGTATTCCTCTCGTTGCTTAGCTCTCCTCTTTCGTTCCCGTGAAGGTATTTTGACGTGACAACGCTAAAGCTAGTTAAGCAATAAAATAAAATTCTAATTAAAATTCTAATTATACGTATGGGTATTGTCATGGGAACGCCTGTGTTTGGTACTCGGACGCTTTATGCCAAACAGTTACATGTATTAGTATATCTGACATCAAGGGGCGGTATTGGCGTAATTGGCACTCTCTAAAACTGTTCCTAACGGTACTCGGACATAATTATTGCTTTATACCAAACATGTATATCTGACATCAAGGGGCAGTCGGTAGGATTTTTCTACGATTTTTGGTGTGACTGGCGCTCTTTAAAACCTTTCCTATCTCGAGTTATACTCACCCATAAAGACGACGACGACTACATGTAGGGACAAATTACGGTCTGGGAACGAGAACTACGACCTTTTTTTGTTCTCTTAAAGTAAACGGCCTGGCGATTCGATCAAAACATGAAAATGATTGTCTTTCTATTGTGGATCAATAGCAATAAACAGCTACACTATCCGTTTCTCGGTTCGTGAGTTATACGCGCGAAGCGTTTTTTAATGATATTCATGATACGGCACAAATCCTATATGAGAGTTACTGCCGTAACTCTCGATGACCTCTTGAATAATTAATTTTTATGATTTCAATTTAATATAGCTTGAACCTTGACTTGTATACGTTACAGCTGTTTACACATTACAAAGGCTATTATGAAGTTGCACCCATAAAGGGTAACATTTATCCAATTAGCATACAATGGTTAATGTTGAATTTTGTTTAATATTTGCCAACATATATCTTATTACATCATCATTAAATCATCACTACACAGCATACTTTAATACATTATTAGCACGATAGTCTGATACATATAGACTACCACGTATAGGATCTAAAATTACCCCACGAGGTTGATTGAGACTGCCAACTGAGTGCATCTTGTTTCCTTGAGGATCAAAGATGGAGAGACAATTGCCATCGTGCTCACAGACCATGCTGTAACCTTCGTTATCAACTACTATTCCCGATGGACCGTTTACAACTCCATATGACCTGACATAGGTCCCCTCAGGTGTGAAGACTTTGATGGTGTTAGAACGATAGGCTGCAACATGGATGTTCCCTTGAGGGTCCAAGGCAAGACCATATGGATACTGAAAACCATGACTACCAGAGACTTTACCATTTATGGTCAATAGCCAGCTGCCATTTTGATCCAATATTACTACTCTGTGGTTGTCATAATCAGCAACAATCATCCTATCTCTGTGGTCAACAATAACTGATATTGGTCCATTAAACTGACCCTGACCAGATCCATGTTGGCCAAACCTCTGCAGGAACTGTCCTCCTGTTGTCAGCTTCTGTATACGATGATTGTCACAATCAGCAACATACATCACATCTCCCTTGATGGATATACCATATGGATGACTGAACTGACCATCACCACTCCCACCACTACCTATGGTTCTCTTCTGATGACCAGCTTGGTCAAACACATGAATACTGTTATCACTATCACATGCTACATAGATGTCTCCACTGTCATGGATGGCAATACCTGATGGACCATCACTACAATTGATAACCTGCTGGGGGTTACATAAGGTGAGGTAGCTATACTTAGATACATTAAGCTCATAAGGACTGTTCTGTACAAGTTGACCACCCATCGTCATGACCAGCTGGTGAGGACCAGCGGTCTGAGGGGTGAGGGTGATGGTGTAGGTACCATCCCCATGGTCCTCCACCTCTCCATACACAACTGCTCCATCATGTGACTTGGGCCTCAGCTCAGCCTTCACCTGCATACCACCATATGGGTACCTCTCTCCCTTTGAGGTCTTGGTCTCCACTTTAACACAGTACACTTCTCTCACCTTGGCTGCTGACCCAGAAGACCATGTGCTTTGTGATGGAGATGAGTCCATTACATGACCAAATATGGAGAGTTCCTTCATGAGGGAATCAGTTGGTAGGGACACATGTATGTCACTGTACTGACTGGGAGTGAGGGACACATTCCCAACCTTCTTCAGGGTGGCCTTCAGTTTAGTTGGTATCAGTCCTCCAAGAGCTACCACCTCATGGTCAGTGTGGGTCTGGAGGATGTGGGAGATCATCTCAGTGTAGCCAACAATCTCATCTTGCATCTTCACTAACTGTTCCTTCTGAAGGGTCAGAGATGTTGTCTTGGAAACTGAAATGGCCTCCATCTCTGACAACAGTGTCTTCTTCCTTTCCTCTATGGTTTGGTGGAGCTGTTCAAAGGCTTGGTTTATGAGCAGTGTGGCATTCTCTCTGGAAGTCTCAACCTGTTCTGCCATCTTGTCATTGGCATCAATGGCATTGGTCAGCTTTGAGGTCACTTCTTGTGCACACACAAGTGCCTCTCTCATTCCATCTCTGTGGACCTTTGCAATATTGCACACCTCAGCAATCCTGTGGTCCTTGTGAAGGACTAGGGTACAGTCTCTGCAGGCCAGACATTGGCAAGTCTCACAGTAGAATTTAAACTCTTTATTCTGGTGATGAGGTTGGGAGCAGAGATATTCAGTTGGTGTCATGATGGATGGAAATAGTCTGAGTGACTCCTTGTCTAGTCCAACCATCTGGTGATAGTTGTATACTTTACTGCTTTTGTGGTACTCATGACAGTAGGTACACAGGAACTGATGACATGTACAACAGAACACCACTGCAGGCCCCTTGCCTCCATCAATGCAAACATCACATGACTTTTCACAATCACTGCCAATCTTGGACATGTACCCAGCCACCTCCACTTCAAAGCCAAGATGGAGGTTCTGAGGTATAACATTGACTCCACCCTCTGGTATGGTGATACTTCTCTGACAGGTAGGACACTCCATGTTCTGCTTGGTCCCAGACCTCTCTATCTCCTTATGTAGACACTGGGCACAGAAGGAGTGGAGACATGGAAGGATCCTGGGATCTCTGTAGGGCTTAGAGCACAGCTGACATATGGTGTGTGGAGGGAAGAGAGCAGAGCTGTGGAACAAAGACAGTTACGCTTAAGAATTTGCACGTACGTATTAAGTGGTAAGACCGTAGGCCTACACCTTACTTTGCGCTACGTTTACCGTCTTACCAGCTATTTGTACACTCTCGTTCCTCGATCTCTGCCAGACTGAGAGGTGTGGCTTTAGGACCTAGCTGCTGAGAAGCCATATTGACATCCGGTATGACGCGCCCACATCATCATGAATATCATTATAAAAAGCTAGGAATTTGAATTAACTCGGAATGAACTTTTTTCCCTACCGGACCATAAGGCAAAGACGATTATTCGATTATTGCCAAGTCGCCAGATCGTTTGCTTCAAAAAGCTCGTACTTTACACATCATTGTCTCCATAGTCGTCCTCCTAGGTGAGTATATTAGAGTTTAAAGGGAGGCTGAACTGAAGTGCCCTTCATATCAAAGATAATCACTAGTATAGGCTTCAGTTTTTATTTTTATTTTTTTTACAACCTTCGTTTGGGAGATAATCAACTTTTGAATACGAAATTAGTCATGTGACAACGCGTCACTTGGATCTAATTATTAAAACGGCTTAAATTATAAACCATTATTCGTGTTTTAGAAATTAATGGTGCCGTTAGTGGATGCTCGTAACAAAGCCTGATTCCTTTACGCAGTGCTGTTCTACTTAACCTTGTGAGCTTTCTCATGTCATAGCGTACGTGTGTTCATAGTGGCGATGTGCTGAGCCCTCGCTATACCCATACGTATGAACTTTTCCTGTTGGACTTTACCTTTGCATGCGCTAGCTAAGGCAACGTAATTGTCTCCCCTCTCACTGTCACGGTACCAGCTAAAGTGACGCGAAGCACTAGGCCTAGGCCTATAGCGGTACGTTTTTAAATAAGCAGACTGGCAAATTCAGGGTGATCCAAAGTACAGGCAAACCGTCCTGATTCTTGAGATATTACGTCCTCCAACCCTCCAACTCCTGGCAGCACACGCACATATATAGATACACACACACACGCACGCACAAACACACACACACACACACACATACACACGCAAACGCACACGTACATGCAAACACACACACGCACGCACGCGCACACACAGACACACTGACAGTGCGCGCAGGTGGAGGGTTTCAGTGTTCGTCGCTCTGGTACTGTCTTTGACGTCGACTGTGTATGTTCATGGCCCGTCGTACGTAGCGAGTCGTAAATACGATCGTACTGTACGTATTACTGCCAATAGGTAAGTTAATAAAACAATAATACTGTCTTTTAATTAATAATTGGATCCAAGTGACGCGCTATGACGCAAAACATTGTAAGCTTTTATCTTTAAAAGTAAACAAGTTTAAGGCATAAGAATTGGATTATAAGTCTATCAGGTAGAGTACATCCATTTAAGAAAATAAAAAAAATTACGAAAAAAGCCAGTTCAGCCTCCCTTTAATTTAACTCACCGATCCGGTGTACATTTTTTTTTTGGATCAATATGCAGTTATTATTTCAATGACTCGCGCTCTGGGTGCTATGCACTTAGTCAGAGATATTAGCTAGCGCTGTGGTTTACGTATGGCACTTATGGACTAGTCTGAGGACCCGACTGCTGTGTGTTTGGTACATGTACATGTAGTGGTGATGGTCAGTTTAGTAGACCACATAGTATATTCATCAAGGAAGATGTGACGTATGTTGCTGACTGTGTGGTGACAACAAGAGGGCAAAAGTTTGGTCACAAGCTATCTGGACCAGTATTATTTATTGTTTACCACTAAGAAATTAAGGATGATTGTTTCTGATTGGTACAACTATACAGAGTAGTAATATTGGATCAAATTGGCAAATTGCTGTTGACCGGGCCATAAATGGTAATGCTTCAAATTAAAACAACAAGTTTTTCAGTATTCACGTGGTCTTGACTTGGACCCTCACAGGAACAGTCATGTTGCAGCCTACATATAAATGGTTCTAATATCATCAAAGTCTTCACAATTATACTGAGGGATCTATGTCAGCGGATCATATCAGTGGAGATGTAAATGCTCCATCTGGAATAGCAGTTGATGAAGAAGGTTACAGCATGGTCTGTGAGAGAGTAGGGAGTGTCTCTTCATCATTGATCCTCAAGGAAGCAGTATACCCCCACATTTGGCAGTCATAAACATCCTGCAGCTGCATGGTGGGGCTATTCTATACTCTATATATAAGTGGCAGTCTATATGGAGCAAATTGTGGCGCTAACACTGCATGTCAGTATTGAAGTATGCTACTCATGCACATATAATATTGTGGTTTGCATGCAATTGAAAAGGAAATGAGCATGCAGATATTAGCAAAGTGTAGGGTGTGTAACCTCCCCTGAATAATGAAAATCGATTTTTCCGAATACCTTTAAAACACTAATCGATTTTTCAGGTTTTTCTGGATCAGAAAATCGATTTTTCCGAATACTTTAAAAAAGAAAATCGATTTTTCCGAATAGGTTTTGACAATTTGCCTGCCGAATACCTAGGTTATTCAGGTTTTCAGCTCACTGAGCCACCTAAATGTACACATCACACCAGAGACCCTCCTACAGCTAAACCATAACACCAGATGCCCTCATGAGGCACACAACCATAGCTACCCCCATCACACTGGTCAGACACCCTCCAACTACCCACATTACACCAGATCAGTACAGCATGCATCCACAGCTACCCACATCACACCAAATGCACTCAGCACACAACCACAGCTACCTATATAGGCCTAAATCGCTTGGCCTAACCA